>JAQIWP010000621.1:0-22380 GCA_034695525.1 Euzetes globulus | reverse complement strand
GTTTACTGAAATTCATATATTAGAAGATATTGTATTCACCTTTCAATATATTTTGCATTTTCTATGAAAAATAAATTTAATCTTTATTTCGTATTAATCACAGTTTTTGAGTTATGAATTCTACTCAATTAGCTGATCTAGAATATATCAAAATTATTTGGATTGGCGTGGAGTTACAAGGAAAATCTCCTATTAAAACAAAGATCTATAAAAGATTTGATTGAAAAATCTGAGTTCTATTCTCCGAATTTTCAATTACATCTACTTATTGATTTTTGTAACCAGCTTTATCTAATTTCACTTTATTTTCAATTTTACCATTTTCTATAAGATACCATTAAATTTATACACTTTTTGACCATTATCTTGGACATGTCGTTATTTGTGGTTAATGACTTTTAGCAAAAATCAACCTCGGTTGCCCTATTCGTAAAGTAGTTAAGCGTTTTTAACATTTAACACCCTGGTGTACACTCAAAATAGTGAATGGCCCTCACTGTGTGAATATGTGTTGAATGCACATGTAATTCAGTTGTGAAGTCTGTGATTGTAGAAATTGATTACAGTCGATATTTGATTCTGTCACCTCGCCGGTTTTTGGACTTTTTTGGAAATGAGGGACAGAATCGAGAGAGGAATAACATCAAGAGAGGCATTTTTTGGAGTTTAATATCAATTTAATTTAAACAAATTTAATGAATTATTAGCAATTGTGAGTTCTTTCTAATTCTTGATCACCCGAATCATATTCTATTTGACAGAAATACCAAAGATTTCTAATTTATGAGGTCATAATAAACAGTTTTGTTTTTTGTCGATATTTTCACTTCAAATCAAAACAATCTAAGCATTAAAGTTTTCAATTAATGGTTCACTTAAATATCTACTGCTTTTCAATTTGAGCATATGGTAGTTTTTGAAAAATTAGACGACAGAATCGAGAGTTGAAATGCATTAAAATCTATTGCAATGGTTTGACAATTTGAGGGACAAAATCGAGTTAAGGACAGAATAGAGAGAGATAAAATAGAGTGCTAACTGTATATTGTTTCAACGCTCCAAAGCATACTTTCCATACAAATAAGGATAGCCTGTCATTTACTTTGATAACCACATGTCGAAGATAATGGTTAAAAAAGGTACTTTTCGAAATATGTGATAGTCAAATTCAGTGGTCACAAATGCAAACGTTCTTGGCCCTCCTCCTAGTTTAAAAATGCGAACGAAGCGAGTCGGCAAATATCTGGAAACATTTATGAAATTCGACTAAAATTCAGACATTTTCTTTATTTTAAGGAATTTAGATTTCAAACTTGCCTAATTAAATGTTAAACTAATTAACGTTTAGAATTTCCCGAAATAAGCTTATTTTAGAAGGAAGGGAGAGAGCGAGAGAGAGAGAGAGAGAGAGAGCGCAAAGGAAGTACATGATGTTTTACAGTGCTTTCGATTCAACCCACGGTGAGATATATTGAATTCTGAGATTGATTTGTTAAACCTCTTTTGGATATTAACTTTGGTTCCCCTGATTTCTTTGACGAAGAGGCCCTGTTCTGTTTATGACATTACATCAGTCAGCCCCCACTCATTTTCGCCTTTTGGGTTCACAATTAATACTTATAAATTAACTGAAATCACTTTTCCATATCATAAGGGATATGAGTATAAATTTATACTACACTGAATTTTATCCTGAAGGGTAAAATTTTTCAAACCCCCCCCAACATAAGTTTTGACAAATTGTAAGAAAGAACCCCGAAAAACTTATCCCTTTCAAAACCTTTTGGTAAATGTTTCAATTTTCTACCATTTTGTCGGCCATTTTTGGTAATTTTGTTAATTAAACTGTATTTAAACAGCACTGAATTTATGGTCATTTAAACTATATTAAGCTTAATTTAACTGTATTTATGCAGGAATAATGAACAAAACTGCCGCTTCGGGCGGTATTTCCGTCCCAAATCTAATCTTGGGAAAATACTCTCCCCTTATATTCTCTCCTTAAGTCTCGGATCTTGGTTACCCCTAAATAAAGTTAAGATTCTTTTCTTAAAGCACTCTAATAAAGTTGTCATTCAACTAACTTTTAACATATAGAATTTGTTATTGATTCAAATTGATCCTGATTTAGCAGAAATTTATTGAATACTAGTAATGTCAATTGGGAATTCTATATCTATCTTTAGCTTAGAATCAGCTTGTTACAAAATCATAATCATTTTCCGTTTAGATAATTAACTTATATTTGAAGTTCAACAGCAATTAGACCACATTTAAACACAAATATTTTTAATTGCCTAGAGTATAAGGTGGCTAATGTAGATGGCTGAAATTTCATAAAATTCTAGAATCATATATAGAATGAATAGAGATTGTTTTCAATCTCAGCATAAGCTTGTGTCGAGCTTGCTCATTTATAAAATTTATATAAATAACGACAAGTTTATGGTAACGGAGTATTAATGGAGTATTAATGAGAAGTAATTAATTTCTTTTGTGGGTTCGCTCTTTGTTTTGAAATCCTGAAACATTAGTTAGCAATCAATTTGAGTTAAGCCATACCTATAGGTAATTATATTGAAGTCAGTCAGCAGATGGTAGAGATTGAGGGGCAGCCAAGAGATGGCGAAGGCCAGTACCACCACAATCAGCATTTTTATGCGACGCTTCTTACGTCTGAGAAGCGACAGGCGGTGTATTTCCGACTGAGTGCCCACTATTTCCTTACGCCAGAGAAAGCAGCCGATTCTGAGATAGCACAGGCAAGTGAAAAATATCGGCAATAGATATTGGGTCAGAAACGAGACCAGGGTCACACGCAATCGAATCACATCAGCTGGCTCAGGAAATTCTGTGCGACACCGGATTAGAAGGCGATAAGTAAACACTTCCACGACCTAGATTATTAATAATTTAAGACATTAGCTAAACGAATATTTACTCAATGGATAAAATACATCAGTTCTTAATATAAAATTTTAATCTAGTCAAACCAAAAAACTCATTTACATTATTTGTGCCCATTTTGTATTTTGTCGATAAAAAAATTAATTATTCATACAATTTCCTTGATTAAAATTAAACTTTTTATACAAATATTTGCAAAATGATATTAAATGACATAGGAATATGATCAAGGAGGTTTTAATTAATTTATTTTGTGTTTCAATAATTAGAGTACGTCTGAGTATTTTTAACCTTTTATTTTATATAAAGATTAATTAATTTTAAAAATTAGATTTTAAAAATGAACTAGTTCAGAGCAAACCTCATTGAAGATGCCATTTGGTATAGAGAAGAGTGCGGCCAAAAACCAGATGAGGAGCAAAATATTGGCGAATGGTAGAATACCATGGCGACGGTTGCGACACCGGTTTCCACAATTACCGTTGACGTGTGTGTTGTGAATTAGGCTCCGGTATCTCTCAATGGCGATCACCATCATGGTGATACTGGAACAGTGGGCACTTGTGCTCTGTATGAACGGCACCAAAATACAGAGGGTTTCACCGAACGGCCAGTTGTCGAGCACGAAGCGCACGATATTGAACGGTATGTTCAGGACAGTCATCAATAGGTCACTGACGGCCAGATTGCCGATTAGCACATTAGTGGTGGTCCGGCTATCCTTCAGCTCATAGATTACTTTACAGACCAATAGGTTTCCCACCAAAGATATGATTACAATCAGGGAATAGGCAAATATCAGACACAGATTTCTGTTGAAGTCATCGCTCAGGTTATTCATTGAATTTAAGATATAATCTTTAAGCATACTATCATTTACACTAATATTGTACAAGGTATAGTTGTCCTGGAGATAGGAGCCGTTGATATTCCAATCATTCATTTTTAGGAGAATTTTTTTCAACTTTTTTTATATAACGCTATTATTTGAATGTTTGGAAAATATTATCAATAATTCATAGGATTTTATTTCAAAAATAGTGAACGCATGAATGAGCAATGTCAGATCCGAAGTTCAAAGTGACGTTAAGTAGCTTGCTAGAGCTACCATTAAATATATTATTCTGATATACTTTTGTTTATTGAAACGATTCGCAAAAGTATTTTCTTTTCATATAAATTCCCAAAATGGTTTTGACACTTCTTTTTAAAATAAATTATTAAACCGTTTGTTATTCTTCTCCTTCTTTGTTGAAAAGTTTTTGTTTAAATGCCAAGAGAATAAAACAATGAAATTTTAGTCAGGTTTAAGTTTTTTTTTCTCTTCAAAATTAATGAATAAAATAAAGTTCAATTTAGGCAACACTTGAAAAGAGAAGGATGATTATTATATTCTTATAAAATCAATATTTAATAAACATATTAAGGAAATTGAATTCACTTGAAGTAAATGAACAACAGTTATGAACAGTTTTTTTGAACATATTAGTGAAGAAATCCGTCAGAATTGACTTAAGAATATTCTTTGGAGAATTTTCATTACATAAAAGCACTTATAAGTAATACTAATTTGATTTTTTCTTCTGAACTAAAATAGTCTTTGACTCAAAATTAAGTTATTATAAAAACAAACACTTAATTAAGATTTTGTCAATTTTACTGAAAATTAGATATTCTCTTATTTGTGTTTTGAGGGCTGACAGACGATGCAATGCTCGCCAGAAATCGGTCTGTCCTCAACAGAATCCGATTATTGGAAAGTAGAATATTGTCAGCGCTGTGCCGCTGAGCGCCGGCGTCGATTCTATGTACTTCGATATTCTGGCCAAGAGTGCCATAAAGTGGATTTGTGTGCATCTATTTCTGCTTGTTGATCAATTATTCTTGCTTTAAAAATTTTCTAAGAAATTTTTCACGGCTAAAATAGATAACATTAATTTGTTCAAAGTTGTAGTAAACAAGTGACCATGGCTAATTATTTAGTTATTCCAGTTTAGTGATTGCAAGAGAAAATTAAGTCCATTTAAGTTTGGAGAGATCTAAAGTAAACACTTCATGTTTAATTCAGAAGAATTTATCCATGATGAAAATAAACTGATAGCCTAAAAAATGTTTTTACTTCGATTTCATTATTCTTACTTGTGGGAACTGACCCGAAAGCTCTCTCCCACCAAATAGCATGCGCAAATGGAATCTAAATACAAACTAATATAAAAAATGAAGTACAGTGTAGTTGCTAGTGTCAAACTTTTAGCAAGTGTCGAAAAGGGATTAAAAAAGTTTGTAGTGGTATTGTATTTTACACGATTCTTTAATTAACTTTAGATTACTCATTCACATTCACCATTACTTTGTATGCAAACAAAATACCAATTTTTTAATTTCAATAATTTATTAAACTAATTATCATTCGTTAATGAAGTTTTACTTGCTCAGTCATATTTTTACATTGCTTTTGACTAATTCAAAATAAAATAGGTGTAGATTCTATTTGCGCATGTTATATGTTGAGAAATTATCAGTTTTTGTGTCACTTCCCACAAGTAAGTTCTATTTTTTAAAATTATTTTTCAATTTAGTACAATTGACTTGCTTGTTATTTACAAAAAAACAATTTAGTAAAACGTTTTAAAATCAAAAATTAATTTCTTATGAACAGGCTAATCTCTAATATAAACTAAAGATGTCACTCTTATCTCATCAGAATTGTTTTGAAAGTTATGATAAAACTTTTGGAATACATTTGATATTCATTTACTATCTTTTTAACATGCTTAAATAAGCGTATAGTTACATTATATTATAAATTAAATTTTTCAGCAAGGTAATTCAATTTTTATTAAAATTTTTATTGCAATTTCTTCGAATCTTTTGTATGCTAGCTTGGTACAATAATTGAGACGTTTAACTAAATTATTCTTATTTTCATTCAATTCGTATTTAAGTAAAGTTTAAATTCATATTAATTTAAAACTTATAACTAGTTATCTTATTTGTCTAATCTTGGTCGATTTATTAGAAGATAGTTTGTATAACCACTTATATTATTTTAAGGAATTTGTTAATTTAGCAATCGACAAAAAGCATAATAAAATTTCATCAAACCTGGGCTATTTATATACAGCTTATCATCACGACTTGTTCAGTTTTGAATCAATTTACATAAATGCCTTTTTTGATTGCAGACCACAAAAATGCTGAAATGAAAACGACTGAAAGTACGATAAAATTTTTAATCGGAGCATTCAATTAGTTCAATAAATTGTAGGGTTGCCATTTGTGCTAGAACTGTTTACGCCAAATGCCTATACTTTCCTAAAACACTTTATGTCCGCAAAAAAACTTAGCTCTCAAATAATTTAGATACAAGTTAATAAAGTGTTCCTTCAGGAGATGGTGAAAAAGTCTCATATGGTAAACTAGGTAAGATGGTAAAGTTGAAATCATATATCACAAACTTTAAATGGTCGTAAAGAATTAATTAAGGCTAAGTAGAATTATGTTTGTACTCATAAAATCTGTGTAATATTAAATCATTAAATAATGATTTGTACTGGTTAATAAATTAATTTGCATTTAGTTTGCATTTATGTCTGTTATCGATAGCAAGCTTATAGAAACAGTGCAAAGGAAAGGATAGCTACTGAAGGTAACGATTCTTTTAATTAGCACCGCATGTGGTTCCTATGAATGAGATTTGAATTAATTTAGCTGTTGAGCTGATTTAATAAATAGCTTGATAAAATATTTGAGGTTTATGGCCTTTCGGGAAGTGACACCCAATCACTAATTTCACTCAAAGAGTGATTTATCTTAACAATAGACTACTGTATAAACATTAGCCCATAACACCTACCCTGTACAATTGCAGTATTCTTAAAAATGAGACTTCTAATTATGATTAAAATGATTTTAATCAAAATGGAGATTATCGTCATTTATTGAATTATTTTGATAACTTAGTAGTTTTGTTTTTCACTACATTTACGAAGCATGAAAATTGAGATTGATTACTAAACCACTACCCATTCACCCACTCACTCTAGATGAATGACCATACTAAGACTACTACTTTGTGAAACGACACCTCTTTTATTCACTATAACTTTTTTATATAATAATATGATCAGGAACATTGATAATGTCATTTAATCTTAGCAAAATTCATGCTTATTTCATTTAAAATGAATGCTGTAAATGTAGTGGTTATTTAGCTTCCAAACTTGAATTAAATTATCATTTGAATTAACAAGGAAATCAGATACATTCGATTATAATATTATTGCTATCATGCAACTATTTAAACTTAATGGTTCAAAGACGATGACAAAAAGAGATCAAAAGACTAGATTTTGTCAACAGCTTTGAAAGCCGGTTACTGACATTCTTTGATCAATTGTGTAATCATGGTAAAAATACCTGAATTATTTATATTACACACTATAAATTTTATGTAGATCATTTATCCAAATTTAATTTTCTTAACAGTATTTTTTTTAACTCAATTTTATGCACTGAAAATTAAAATAACGACTAATAGAGATTGTCCAGGGACATTCTTCAGTCCCATCTCTAATCAATATAACAGTAGAGGAATCCCTTGGCACTCCTTTCCCATTAACCATTTTTCAATAACTAATTGACAAGACCAGAGACAAGACAATATTAATTTAGCAAAAAAGTAAGAGTGCTTTAAACAAAAGGATTGCAATTTAACATGTTGTTCTGCACATTAAGTTTGAATTGTCTAGCAAAAACGGTATTTTAATAATTTATCAGAATTTCAAAGTTATCTGTGTTTTGAAGGAAATCTATTATATAATCGTAAAACATGACAATTAAATAATAAAAATGTGATTAATTATTATTAAATTTTGTTATTACTGTTATCCTGTTATCTACTAAACCGTTATTAACTATACTTTGACATCAAAATTAGGTCTGTATTTGATTTCCAAAAAAGTATTTGATTTCATTTCTTTTCACTCAAAGTATTTATCTTAGAATTTATTACAGATTTTTTGAGTGATTTTTCCGTATATTTAGTTATAATATCAGCAATAAAATGACAAAAATATCATCTTTTGAATCGCTAGAATAGTTTTCAAAGATTAAGGTCAACTGATTTGTATTCGAAAAGTTAATTATAGCTATTTTTTTCTTCAATCAGATGTAAGTCTAGTTTTTGTTTGACTTAAATATCAAAAATTAAAGTTTTATATATATTTCTTCTCAAATTATAATTTGGAAGATTTATTTTTGATTTGAAGATTCCTTAATTAATGAAAAGTGACAACTATCAGAGTTAAATCAACATGAGCAAGCTGGCTCATTTAAAAATATATTTAAAATGTATTCCACGTTTTTTAAATTTTCTAAGTTGAAATTATGATATCATATTATAAAACTTGTTGAAAATTGATTTCGTCTTAAATATTTTGAATGATAAACAAGAAGGCTCGTAACTTGCTCTTTATAAATTTTATCAATGGTAAAACTAACTAATTCATTGAAATTATATGTTTTATGGTATTATCTTAATAGTCACTATCTTGATCATTGTCAGAAGCGAGTATTCACACATCTTCAGCCATAGAAATATTTTCAAAAAGTTAGTTTATCATTAAAGTCGTTAAAACTTTTAAGATTCAAATCATCGGCAGAAATAAAAGGCTATTTTAAATTCATTAATGAATTAATCGGTGACTTATCTCTAGAGAAAAAAATACTTTTTATTTTTTGATTTAAGACTTACTTTAATTGATTAAGAATTTAGTTTTATTTGAAAATTCAACTCGAGTAAAGATTTTTTGTTTTCAACAGGGATCGCCACAGGTCAAGAATTTCCCAAAATACTCCCTGAGGTTTGATAAAAATTGTAATGAAAAAAAAACCAAAAGAAACAAACCTACCCCTCAAAAATTGCGGTCACGCAATTTTTTCCCTCGATTTCGGCCATTTTGTCGGCCATTTTTGGTAATTTTACCAATTTAACTGCATTTAAACTTAGTTTAAGGCAATTTAAACTAAATCAAACTTAATTTAACTACATTTAGGCATCTTGGACCTTGGTGACCCCTGGTCTTCAGGTAAAGAATGAAGATTCTAAGAAGTCTTCAAAATTTGCTTGTTAATTATGAGTTAAAGAGACGATTAAACTCCAGAATGAATTATTAATATTGTGCTTGGATTTGATGTGTTGGCCCGGATTTTATGCTTTTTTAGAGTGATTTATGGGTTTTTTGAACAGACTTTTTAAGACAACTAGATTTTTGAAAAAAATTATTTTTCGGTTTTTCAAAGACTATTTTAAGTCAAAAACAATAAGTGATTAGAATTACAAATTTTTTTACATATCTATTCTCAAGGTACGTAAATGAGCCGTGCATAATAGCATCAATAGTTAAGGTATATTTTACGTACATTTTGAATGCCTTCCCCTAAGTCTGAGTAAAAGCTATGCAAAACAAAGCTATTATCCGATTATTACTTTGTGTAATACATGTATTGAAAAACAGTTATAATCGGATTAAAGTGTATTTATTCAAAATTGTTTCCTAGATTCAAATCAATCAGTTTATCTAGGCTCAATTCATTCAGAATTGAGAATACGAGTAATAAAACAAATTTTGTGTGTATTTCGACGACTTCTCTACTTCTTTTTAGATAAAAATTCCCAGATTATTAGTTAATCACATGTCTCTATACTTGCCTGATAATAGTTCGTGATGACCAACGGGGTAATCTGTTAATTATTCCTCGAACTGCTTCTGGTTAATGAATAGGCGAATGATTAAGCATTCGATTCTAATTTCAATAAATTTCCGCACAAATTAATAATGAGAATGTATTTATTGAAAAACAATTTATTTTAGTTGATTGCTAATTCATGTAATTCATTGAAAGATCCTGCTTATGTTGTGTACTTAAAAAGAATAATTTGAATAAAAAATCCCTTAAAAGTTTTTTCTCATAATAAGATGAAGAAGAAAATTATATACAAAACAGACTAGGAATTTTTTACCTCAAATTTGGGTCACAATTGAATTTTTTCATCTCTTTTCTGAACATTTATTTCATTCGCAATGGTTTTCATTAAACGAAAGAAAAGAAGAATATTTTTTGACAAAAATCAGATTCAAATGTCTCACAGATTACGAATAATAAAGACATTAAACTATAATTTCAAATAAATTTTATTTCATTTAATTTATTATTTCATTCATTCTATTTATAAGTAAAACTAAAATATTGTGCCTTTTTATACAGAGATGTGCAGTCAATTATGTTTGCATCTTTGAGCCGCCTTGTTTTGATCCCACTCATTTATGTTTCTTAATGGAAAAGGTCGATTTCTTATTCATAAAATAATGATTTTATTTTAAAAATAGCAAGGCAGCGTCTATGTTGACACCAGACACATTCATCAATGGTATTTATTTGAATAATTATCAATGATAAATTCTTAGGCGTGGAATTTATTTCTGCCATCCGAATCCATTTTTGACTAATGCCTTGAATATTTATCACTGCGAAATAGGCGCTGAATTCTGATTACCCGGTGGGTTCGTCACAATCGTGGATTTGTTTGGAAAAGATTAAATTAGAGCTAAAACTTTTATTGATCTGTTTTGAATATTATTCAAAGGGGATTCATGTTTATTTATTAAGCTTGTATTCGTTTTAAATTATATCTTCACGAGAAAGGGAGTGTTATCTATAAATATTGTTTAATTTGCTCATGTATCTATAGTTTAAAAAAGAAGAAAAGATGGTCATGATAATCAATCTTTCCCCCGTAAAGTGGAAATAACCCTTCGACTCACGCGGACAAAGCTAGTCAACAATGTTTTTTTTTGATTTAGTTTTAGATAGTTGTGTTAATTCATATTAATATTTAACTCACACTTTATGCACAATTTATGTAATACCACAGTTAATACCACAGTTAGTGGTCAAACATAAGTTGTGCATAAAGTGTGAGTTAAATATTAATGTTTTGTGTGTTTACGAATTTTTGACCAAATACCCGGCATTTTTACAAATGGCTTCCAAAAATCACATTTTTGTTCTTTATTTTAGGGAATTTAGTCTTTAAACTTGCAGAAATTAGCCTATTTAAGCTAATTTAAGCTTGAAAACACCGAAAATGAGCTTATTTTAGCAGAAAATTTCTTTTTCCGGTCATTATTTCCTTCGGCCATTTTACTTCCCCATACACTCGCTAGTACTTTTAACATAATGGCCCACATACTCCGGAGAAAATGTTGATTGGTTATCTCTGTTTTATATCAACTTGCTTACTACTTCAAATAGTTGATGTATTAAAAGTTTAGTCACATCTCTGGTTTTGATGGATTAATGATTGAATTCAGTCATTCTGTAATTGAATTCAGAATTACGAATGACATACAAAATAAAGATTAGACAAGGAAAAGTTTTTTTCACTCATTTTCACTCAGGTTTTCATTACGGAGATATTCACTGAAATGAATTATTGCTAACAAAATCTCTTCCTTTCATCAAATAATCAAGCTAAAAATGAGGTGACAAACAGCCTTCCTTTTCATCACAATTCATCAAGAATTTCTTTGAATTTTTTACTCATTCTGTCCTCAGATTATTTACATTTAACCTAAATTTCTGTCAAAACATTAAATTTTTATTTGAAATGTTTTTATTTGTTGTCAATTATTCTTTACATTAAAACCTGTCATCAAAATTGAATTCTTCAATAAACAAAACAACGGTTTTCGGTCAAAAGGGCAAAGTGTTTAAGATTAAAAATCAATGGATACCTTCCTATTATTTTATTGATTGGATCTGGCAACTGTTACTCTCCAAATGAAAAGTGGGATATTTATGACAAGCGATAATTTACCAGAATTTCTTCAAAGGCTGAAAAGAAAATCTATGTCAATTAATTTTCGATTCTTATAATTTCCTATTTATCAAGGCGTATTTAATGATTTGTTTTGACTTAAAATTTGAAAAAATTAACATGGCCAAAGTATAAATTATTAGGGATGTGTTTTAAGATGAATGAGCTCTGAATGAATACACAGGGATTCCCGATTGGAAGGCCTATTGAATTGAATGACTTTTCGTGTCATTCAGGAAAACAGATTAATAACAAGAATTAAACGTTTTTATGCTTAAGAAAAGAAAGAAATAAACCAGAAGAAATAAATAATAAATTGCTATTCCAATAAGGAATTGTATTAAAAAACAGGGTAAAATTAAATATATACACGCGAATCATGCAAACCATTGACACTAAAAGAGTGAACACGAGTAGAATCTGTATTATTAATCGCTTTTTTTATTCATAACAAATAGCAAGTAAAATATTTTTTATGTCAAACTATTAACTATTCAATTATTCGGTTCTCTCTCTCCCCCCTTTCTCTCATCTCTCCCTCTCTTCAATTATTAATATATTAAACGCTACAAAAGTGTTAAAAATATAATAAATTTGAATAAAATTATAAGAATCGGAAGTTTTTGTCCATAATTTGAATGAATATAATTTTCCTCTTAAAAATGTTCTTCAGAATTATTAATCAGATTTTATAGAATTTATTTTTTTAATAGGAAATACTGTTTTCTATGATTTAATGGCTTTGAAGAGCCAATAGAGAACAATATGATCCATGTTAATAATGGGGTTATTAAACACTCATTTCTATAGATATGGTGTTAAATACTATTAAAAAGTAAGAAAATATTCCCATTAGAAGCAAATGAGACTCTTTTGAATTGTTTTCTTTTTTGGGGGGAAAGATAGTCTAGTCTTAGCCACTTTAAAGAATTTACAGTGGATGACCAAGGTAGAAGACTTTAATTAAATGATTTCTGAAAAATTAGTTTGATATTCAAATTAAATCTTTTTTTAATGAGATATTGATCCTAACCAATTTTTTCTGTTTAAATTAGCCAAAGTCTCATCAATTTAGCTAGCTTGAAATAGAGATCGTGATAAAAGCTTTTCTAATTTTCACTATTAATGAAAATTAATTCACTAATGAATTAGATTTATCTCTTCTTTGTGTTATACTCGGAGTCAAGTCTTTAGAGAAGAATATCTTTTAATTTCTTTTTTATTCAAATAGTGTACAAAAAGTGAGTTAAATATAATCTTAGAAATCCTATTCAAATACCATTTCTATGGGAAATAACATTAGTGGGAAGAATAGGAAAGAGTTGTTTATCTTTCAGATCACATCTCGAATCTCGAAATCTGATATTTTCCGATAAAATAATAAAAATTAATTCAAACCTTTAAATATATTCAATAAGTTTTTCTTTGTTGTGTGTGTTATCCCGTCTATTGATGTCTTAAAATGTTTAAATATTTGATTTTTCCACATTCATAATGGATGAGAAAGAGCTCTGATCAGAATAACTGATATTTCCTTTCAGTTCAGAATTATGCAAAGTTCTACAGAAGAAGGGCGGACACCAGTCTAGAGATGGACAATATTGCCCTTAATAGTTCAGATTTCCTTTTCAAAAGATGGTTTCCACCTCTATTTTGACAGTTATTTGCCATTTGTCTGCTATTTGTTCAGAAAATCCATCAAAACTTTGTTTTCTATGAGAACCGATAAATTTCAAGAAGATTGTGCAAGGTGTGTCACTATTACGAATTAGAAATAAAGCTTATCTAATTTGGTAAAAATTTGATGAAAAAAATAGAAAAATTGAAATAATTCAATTTTAAATTAAAATTAACAACTAACCAGGATAATTTAAAACACATTTCACGGTGATTATTTTTAGATAACAATGGAAAACCAAGCCCATTTTTCAAGTTCTCTCTCTCTCTCTCTCTCTCTCTCTCAAAAAAAAAAAAAAATATTTTTTAATTAGTAGATTAATATAAGTTCAAAGGTATAGTTTGTTAGCTTTAAAATTTGAAATCCTTTTAAAGACGTGATATTTGAAAATTATTATCAGTTTTTAAATAATTAAATACTGTATTAAAAATATGTTCCTTAAAACATATTCTGAAAAAATTGGGTAAAAAATAGATTATTATTCGTCTGTATTTCGATTGAGGAAAGATTTTATGGATAAATTCAAATCACGTTTTGTTTCAATTCGCGGAACACTTTTCTGAATAGAAATATTCTGCGAAATACAGATATAAAGAAGAGTTGAGTAAATCGGAAGATAATCACAAAACGAATCTAAACGTTTTTTTCATATCTCACAGACTGAATAAGATAATAAATCTAGTTTTTGACTTTCAACAAGAAGAAAAATTAAGATATTTCTGGATTTTAATCTCCAATCGCAAAATAACATCTGATAATTGGCTCTCGAAAAATATCACTTTATTTTAAGCAACAGTGTTTCGTGATGAGCAAGATCATATTTTCTAGATTATAATTTCGTCATTATAAACATCAACAACTAGCTTGACACTATAATAGTAGGTATAACATTGGTCTTTAAAATTTCATGTTTAAGTTGAGAAATTTTTAAAATTTAAACTTGATAATTAGCCAATTAAAGGCCATCTTGAATATCTACAAGATCAAAAACATTTATTTTTGAATTAAAAATGAACGAGGTTCGCTTTTTTGTTAATTAAAAAATATAATTAATGGCATACAATGATTGTGGGTGTTTACAAACAAATAAAAAGAAGATTAATCTTGAATATAGTGTTGAATAATTGAATAATATTTGACTAATGGATATAAACTGTTTCAAAGGAATAACTAATTTTTCAATAGAATTGATTTATTCAAGCGCTTATTTTTATAAATTAGTAGGTGCCTAGCAATTATTATCTATTCAAGATTCAAAAGTGCTAGTTTTAAAGGTTTTCATTGATAAGATGAATGGTATATATCTAATGATAACGATGGTAAGTCTAATTATTAATTTATATTCGCCTGTCATATGAATGGCGAAAAATTAAGGTTTTTAATTAAAATAGGTTTCTTAATGAATTTTTCCACTACATCAGTCTATTTTTGTTACAAGTTTAAATAGAATTACGTTGATAATATTTGAGGGGAAAATGATCTAAGAAAAGATTACCGATGAGATTTAAACATTGATTCCGAGAAATGTTTTAACCGAAAAGTTTTCGTGTTTTTGACAGTGATTTCCAAACAGTTATGAAACCGTTTTTGACATAATTTTTACACATTTCTATGTGTGTGTTCAGTAAAAGTGGATTAGACTGCAGGGCACCGGTGAGTCCTGGGGCAGGCATACATAAAGCATGATTGTCTCTATTTATAATTTAAATTGATGATGCATGATCAACACACACATACAGAGAGCACAGGACTGTTCGGAGAAAAGATCATAATTTCAATTCGTGAACCTTTCATGAGTTTAATTTAAAATCAATTTGATTTAAAACCATTTCCTAAATTATAACAATTTTCGGGCGAAGTTTTCGATTATTATTTTCTTGGTTTTTATTTAATTTTATTATTTTTTCATTTCAATTAAATCTGAGCGAAAAGATTTCATTTGTTGTTATGTTTAGAATTGATTTTTTCATTTTTTGTTTGAATGGCCGAAAACATCAGCGAAAAAGATGCAAAATTAATGAGTGTTGGATCGGTTTTTATAAGCGCCCCGGGGTCAGTTTATTCATGCTATATTTATGAATATACAGCGCTCAGAATAAGGAGAGTGATAGCCCTTCTTCCAGAAAGTATCACTTACTGGAAGAAGAGATAAAAATATATATAATTAGTGTTTTTAAAAAAAGAGAAGAGAAATTTCAACTGTAATATTCATAAAACGGAAATCTGCTCCAGTTTTGGCCAATCGCCGGTTCAATGAGTTTTTACGAGCCGGAGCTGCTCCAGTCAAACAGCATCGGCACTGGTGCTATTGGTATTCTGTGAGTTTTGTTTTTGGTATATTCACTCAACAAAATCACAAGACTTCTACAGTAAAAGCCATTAATAATTATGGAGTAGTTCACAGAAGAGTGCAATGATTTTCTAATGGGTTACTCATCTGATCTGAAAGAGATTATTCCTGAATTAGTTAGAAGTTTATCTCTCTTATGGTGTGCTTTGCACAGGAATTACTATTCGTTAAAACGAGACATTAATAATCGATTGAAATATATGATGCGTTTTCGCCAATAGTTTTTTAAATATTCAATGCACTTTTGAAAAGTCATAAATTCTGATTAAAAATTAATTGTTTTTCATAAAAGTAATTTGAATTTAGATTTTTAAAAATTTATTCCGTTATATACACACGACTTGAATTATGATGTGCAAGGTGGTTAAAAAGAACTTATTTTATTCGATCAAGGTGTATTAGATTTTTTAATTAATGATTAAATGATCTAGGATTAATTACAAGATAAACAACTGATGAAGCAACTGATGAAAGTTATCTTTAGTGAAATAATTGATGAACTATTTTATCAAGATTTCAACTTGAACATTACTGTTGAAATAAATATTTGTATTCATACTTGAATGCTTACAAGCAATTAAAATAAAATGTCTTCTGTTTGATCTAGGTTAAATTATCCATTTATATACTTTGGAAAGATGTGCCTGGTTATTGTTTCTGATAGAATTAATAATAATCGCTCTAAAAATTGCAGAATTCAATTTGCATATTGCTTTTAGAGCCGAATAGTTAGCAAATACACAAATCATATGAAAATGCCTTAAAATTTGAATTTTAAATCACAGCTGAATTCAAAGCGATATTCAACTATCGATGTAATGAAGTGCACAACAAATTCATTACTCAATTCATGAGAGAAAACTAAAAATCAAAAACTCATTAAAGAAAACAATTGGAAACATGAAATCTTCACTAATTGGTAGTTCATATGCTGTGCAGAAAGATTTATGGTGGGGTAGCCAAATAGCTGAACAAAGAGAAAATAATGATAGATTTTATTGTTTATGAAATGGGGTAAGGTTAATTTAAATTTAGCCTGCTCAATTACAGATAAAAAAAAGTGTTACTGCCAATGATATCATCGTATATAACATGAAATTAGCCAAAAACAATAGTGATCACGCTCAATTTAAGAATGATTGCCCGGAAAATGAAGTTAAGTTACAAATTTAACCAATGACAAATTGAGATCTTTCTTCAGAAATGTTTACATAGAAATGCTGAATAATTATGATAGATGAAAGTTGATTGATAAAACAAGAGTCAAAATGAATTTAAACTATTAAGGTAATCGAACTTTTAAATTATGATGAGATGAGACAAATGATAGGAAATCATAGTTTTCTGTTCAAAAAAAATATCATTTCAGTAGAAGAGATGACACATAAAAAATAGCTTCACTTGTGTATAGACTATAGAAGGTTTACAACAGTAACACATACAGAGGTTATAATAGCCCCGGGGGTCAAACTATATGCCAGCGCTTTTTTAGTGGTTTTCTCTGCTTTTTTAACTTATGTTTAAAAATAAGCTCAGATTTGCAGTTAATATATGAAAAGAGAAGAAAAAGAGTACAAAACAAGGAGACGTGTATTTCTTATTTATACAGAAATGTAGTTTTGAGAAAAATACCAGAATTTTATTATATAATATATAGCGGTATATATTATGTAATATTTCACTTTGTACCATATTCTCGCTCATAAAGCAGCAATGATTATTATGGATTTTTCACTTTTTTCTGAAATTTGTTCGCGTTAAATCCTAGCAAATTGTAGCCAAAATTGATAACATTCATTTTGATAAATATGATTTGTTTTTATCTTATCAATTTTTATACATGAAGATTTAATATTTTATTCATGGCTCAAGTATTCACCCCTAGACAGAAAATTTTGAAATTTGGCCCGGTAACCTAACCCCACCCCACGCCTAGGGTCTTCCAACTCGATGACCCTGATTTTAATATTAAAATGAGACGATCAGATTTCATTCTTGGAAATGAAATGTTTTTATAAACATCCTCTCTGCTAATTGTTTTCATAACAATCTCCCTTATTCTGATTAATTGTATGACTAATACACTACCATTGTATGCATTCCTTGGGCCGCACTATCGGCTCAAACAATGCTTTTCATAGCATTTTTCTCTACACTCTTCAATCAATTTACTTGTATTTTAGGCCTACAATAAAGCTATAGTTTTTGCTATACAGTTTGTGTGTCCTCTCAACATGGCCTCCGCCGGTGGCTAATGAAGAAGCGATGAGCTGTTCCAGTACTCAACCATGACTACAACCAGCAAGAATTGTTTTGGCTAAAATCTAACAATTTCTTAGGTCACAAAGGTTTGTCATATTTTAGACATAAATTAAATTTTTAAACAATACTTGCTCTCTTCTTAATTAAGATTCTTATTTATGGCTTAATTTGATATTCAAAAAAGTGTTAATTTTTCAATACCCTCTACTCTTGAGTTATATTTAAAACTTCTAGATGGGACCTTTTTTACTAAAAGAATTGATTTAGTTGCAAGTTTAGGATTTAAACTGGTAATTTTAAGAGAATTGAATTTGTTTGATTTTCATCGGAAGAAGTCATGTAAGAGCGAAAAACGGTAACCGAATTATAAAAATAGGTTCTTTCTCGTTGTATTCAAGTTTTCTTATGCGAGCAAAAGTTGTTTCAGACGTTAGTGAGAGCTGTGGTCTCTAAACCTAAATACTGTCCACAAAAACAGATTTACTTCTCATCTGAACAGTCATTTCTTAGCATTCATTCATTTGGATTCCGCTTCTCTTCATATAAAGTACTCAAACAAATCAATTATTATGTGTTTCAGACCTGAAGTGATTGCAAAATAGGATGTGATTTGAAACTTGCAGCCAAGACGAAATAATAACTTTGTTCTTGTAAAATAGATTTTGTGTTCGCAAATAATATACCCATTAGATTTTATGAAGTTTTCAAAATAGGAAAGAAGTAGTTACTTTTGTAGTTAAATTTTTTACAGTTTTAGAAATCGGTTTATTAAAATAGTTTTGCTCTTTTCCTCAGAAAAATGCAAATTTCACTAAAAATCTGTAATTTAGGTGAGAATTGAATGAAACAAATGTTTTATAAATAGTTTTTTTTAATTCTGACATTATTTTCATCTTCTTCTGTGGAAATCATCGAAACAGTGATAATAACTCTGATATCTGTGTCTGTCATCGAATCCCAGCCCTACCGAGGGGTAAGTTATTTTCAATGAAAATCTATACAAATGACTGTTTCTTTTGATAATCAAAATTTTTATGCTTTTCACAACTGAAGACAAGTCTGTTGTCTGCCATTTGAAAGACTTTTCAAATCTGTTTTTAAAAGATTTTCTTCATTCAAACAATTCAGACATAAGTGTGACTTAAATTATATGCTTTTGAATTTAGGAAAATGACTTTTTAGAAGAAATAAAGAAAATACTTCCGAAGAAACATTTCTAAGAAACGAATTCTGTTTATACAGTAAAACACATTTTTTATATACCTGTGTTTTAAGTAACAATTTTTTTAAAAATTATACTTATTTTTGAATCAAATTTTTTTAACTCTTATTTAAATTTTTCAGAATTCTTCATAATCTGATCATATTATCTATTTTTTGTATAGAATTTTGATTCCGGAAGACATTAAAAAGTGGTTTTCCTGTAGTGTTAAATAAAGCCTTCATTTATAGAGAAGAAATTTTAGTTTTTGTTTTTCTTTCTTAAAAAAGCACTTTAATAACAAATGCCATATTATATGAGAAGTTTCTTTTCCTGGTGAACCTAAAGTGAAAGCTCAGGACTGTTTGGTGGGAACTGTTTATTCATTCATATTTCTAATTAACTTTTTTTGACTAATAATTAAAGTAATTTTAGTATTTATGAACACAAAAATAGTTATGAATAAAATAGTTTGTCTACAAAATTGTCTTTTGAAATAATGGTCGAGAAAAACAGAGGACCAGAAGTGTGAGATTTTTGGACAAACTTCAGACTCTAATGATTTATTGAAATTTTTATGAATAGTTTTTCGAAATCCAATGTTATTAGTGTAGAGATTAGGTCAATTTCTAACAAGAAACATCTATTGTGGTCTATTTTGTTTTAAATATATATATGAAAATAGATCTGATAACATTTATTTGGGATTATATTTCTATTTTGCAACTATACTTCAGTTAGTTTTACTAGACATAAGTTTTAAATTTGAAAAATGTTAGCTTTATAATAGTCCCTATTTTATAACGAGATTAGACATAATCTTACTATTTTTAAGTTATAAATTGCTCTTAGAATAATCTTGACACTTCATTCTTAATGATTGATTTTTAATAAATTTTACATTTTGCTATATTTTAATCGTTTTCACACCTAAAATAAGCATGTTCAGTAAGAATTACAAATTATGAAAATTAAAAATCATGAAAATTTACAAATTTTTTTATTTCATTCAATAAAAACATTAAACGAGTGATCGATAAATATCTTGACTTTAAGGCATAGAATTGAACTAATGATAGATATTAACGATTTTCACGGCTTTGGTAAACATTTTATATAAAGTGCTGATAGTATCAAATCAATCAATACTTTTTCCAATTACTGGATCAGATTTCTATAAAACTCAATAAAATTTGTATTCAATTGAGTAATCCAATTAAATTCTTTTTTCTGTGAAGATGGTTCTCATACTTAAATACAGTAAAACCTCGATAGTGGTATCAATTTAGCAGATTTAGTTCAATTGACGTCTGGTCTCATGAATATGGGTTAGAGATAAGGAATTTTACTGTAACTCAGATGGGGTTTTGAGAACTCTATTACATTGACTTTTAATTTGTCGCTAAATTAGTGATGAGCACAAAAAATGAGCCCTAATTTCAAATATTTTTTGTTGAAATGATATCCTGAGCTTAATTTATTGGACTATCTATTCATTTATGACATACTGTCCGAAAATTATTACTTTTCATTCGTTGTACTCCTTTTTGAAGTGAAAAAACTTGATAACAGAAATTCAGGTGAATTCCATTCAGAGTCATTTAAATCAGACAAATCGGTTTTGCACAGGCATTCACACAGCCGGTACGCCATGAATAAGACGTTTTGGTATTTTGATCGACGGCTGTACTAATTCTCTGACAAATTAGTTTCAATGGATAAACATTAGGACACTGAAAACGTCCGATCAATTTGGACGATAATTAACATCAGAGAAATTGATCTTGCTTGATAGTTATTTCCTGTATTTGCCAGATGCAAATTTTATCGAATAATCAATGTTTGAATGTTTGTTTATGGAAAATAATTAAAGAATTAGTACAGCCATCGATCAGAGCTTCTCTCATCTTAACTGTCCTGGTTAAGCTGTGAGTAAATAACAATTAATTATATTTACCAGGAAATCAAATTTATGTTTTGAATGTATTTCAGCTGGGTGCTCATCCAAAAACTTTTTGATAGCTAAACAATTTTTGATTCAATTCTATTTTGTTCATTTTAAATTGGCAAGCCTGGTTAAAATAAGAGAAGAATTTGCTTGCTAAAAAATATAGTTAAGACTAGTTATGCAATGTCTACTGAGTAGACTCTACTTACAGTTAGCTTAAAATAGGTTATAGACAGTAACGAAAATCTGAACCACATTTTAAAGGTGTGTTTTGTCAGGAATTTCTCAATGGATGTGATTTTGAACTTTAAAAATAGTTTTATTGATTGAACCAAAAAAACACTAATCAGAAGTTTATCGACAATTGATTATTGCTTTTGAATATCAATTCAAATGAAGAGCAACTCAATAGAAATGTTGGGAAAAACAGAATCAAATGAATGAAAATTATGTCAAATTAGTTGATAATTTTCAAAGCTTTTTGATATTTAATCAAAAGGAACTGAAAAAATAAATCTAAAAATCAAAGTCTTTTCTCTCTTCCGAAACCACACAAACATCAGGTGCTCCTTTGTTATGGCTGTTTAGCACTGGTAGTGTTGTTTCCAGCGAAGTTAAAAAATCTAGTCCTGACTTTTATGGAGTATCTGTTTTGATGGATGTGTTCTCTTAGTGTCTGAACTAATTTTCATTCAAATGATTACTGTTTTGAAGACAAATGAAGTTTGAGTTCCGAAACGGAACTGAATCTCTGTTTTGGACAATGTTTTTAAGCATTTGAAAAATAGTTTGGTTTTAATATTTTGAACAATTTTATAAAAGTCGAGTCTCATATCCTAATTAATCAGGATTTAAATGTGAGGGACATTTGTTGCAGATCTCCGGGCAGTTCCAATAATACACATCCCTTTGGCAATACCTAAATAAAATTCATAACATCACTAAAATTGGTGACAAAACGATCTCCTGATTAATAAATCTGATTATGAGTTCAATTTTTGGAGTAAAAGTTGAATAATCCGAACAGTACTGAAGAGCACAGCCATAAAAACAGTTGAACTACATTTAGATAATAAATTAGAATATATAGAATAACAGTAAACTTTCAGCAAGGCAAGTGATCCCTACGCGATCTCTCTCTCTCTCTCTCTCT
>JAQIWP010000620.1:0-22474 GCA_034695525.1 Euzetes globulus | reverse complement strand
ATTATGCAAAAATGGTCAAGGGTTGGTTAAACACAAATAAAATCAATTTGTTGCCAACTCCCGGAACGCTCTAAATTGTTCGCAGGTCCGGTCTATTGACCAATTTTTTGGTCACATTGCAAACGAGAGTACTCTAAAAGACCAAATGTGTCAGTATCACTAAATATTTACCGAGTTATTCGGCGGAATATCAGTTTAAAAGTCGCTCAAACATTTGTACATCAAAAAATTAGAAGTACTCTCAAAAGGTTGCTAGCGGTCGTTCCTAAAGGCCCATGGGGTTGGTTATTTCAATGAAATTAAAATATTAACTAATACTCTACATCATTTTAAAAAACCATTAAAATTAACCAAGTAATTTCTTAGTTATATTCATTTTACTTTTTGGACCACAATATGGGACATATGCTTTATTCCTAAAAATAATATTGTTTGTTTTAAAAAAAACTAATAGAAAATTATGTGAATTCTCAAATGAAACTTCTACTTTGCATGATTAATAGTTGAGCAAGAACATGAACAGAATAAACAAGCTAAAAAGTCTCACTTTAGATCTCTGTCTAAACTTAAGAGAGTTGTCATCGGTTTCGATGTCTGGTATCTTAACGTTTGCGAAATATGGATATCTTAGAAGTTGTTCACAATTGGGTCTCTTCTGGGGGTCTTTGTCCAGACATTTGCGCAACAAATCCATTCCCGACTCTTCGATATTCTTCGGGATCTTATTCTCGAGCGGATCACTGGTCTCGGGCTCCGGGATAGTGACGCCGGCAAAGAACTCATTGCTCTTGAACACCATCATATGTCTGGGCAACAGTTCTCCCATAGTCTTCCGGATCAGATAGAGCTGATCCACGTCCGACTTTCCCGGCCACATGGCTTCCCCTCTCATCAGTTCGGCGGTCACACAGCCAATGGCCCAGACGTCGACAGCTGGACCGTACTGAGTATCGCCGACAAGCAGTTCAGGCGCCCGATACCAGCGGGTGGCCACATAGTCGGTGTAGTTTTCGCCTGGACTTAGGGTTCGGGCGAATCCAAAGTCGCACAGCTTTACGACACAGTCTTTTGTGAGCAAAATATTCTCAGGTTTTACGTCTCTATGAATGCACTGAAAGAAATCCAAACAAACAATTATTAATTTTTTATAAAAAAAACGATTAACGCATTGATTTCTTAACAAAAAAAATCAAAAGAAAAAAGAAAAATCATTAAGGCATTTTTTTTAGGAGAAAAAGAATCATTAAATATTTTGTTAATGAAATTCTATTAATGAAATTTTTATGCACTTTCTAATCAAACTGGAATGTGCAAGATGAAAAATTTCCCACCAATACTTTATAAAAACCTTGATTTAAAATAATAAGCTAGATAATTTTATTTTTTTAAAGTGAATTTTTATAGTAATATTCTATTTTTAATTTAACCTTGTTCATTCGCAACTTATTAATATGATTTTTGATAAAATAAGAATTCATTTACTCAATTAAATCCCCGGATTTTTTTTCATCAATTTATCGATTACAAGAGCAAATAACAATAAACTATTCATTACGAAAGTCAAGGTTTAATAGCCTTTCCTTTCTTTGAAAAAAAACAATTCCAAGAAACTGATTAAAGGCTATCACGAAAACAGAGTTTTCCAAAAGAAAAGTTTCAAAGGTTAAAAAACAAAAAATTAGCTTTACATTGTGTTGATGACAAAAATTGATCGCGTTAATCGTTTGCCAAATAATTTTCTTGATCATTGTGTCTGGTACGCCTTTCGGATACTTTTCCAGAATGTCGAGCACAGTTAGCTCACAATATTCGAAAACTAAATGCAATTTTCTTTTACGACGAAACACTTCTATCAAGTTGATTAAATTCGGGTGTTTTAAAAGCTGTTAAAAAGAATTAAACATGATAAATTCAATTTTTTTGGCAAATTCATTGTTTAATTTAAGAATGTCGCAAAAAAGACACTTTATATTAAAAATAATCTAGGCATTTAGGGGCTCACTTTCAACATTCGTATTTCCCTTAAAGCGATTTTCTTGATGAGAGGGTCGTCCTCTGTCTCCACATATTTTTTAATAGCCACCAACTGTGAATTCTCCCTGTTGCGACACTTGAAAACAATTCCATAACTGCCCTCGCCAATTTTCGAGATCTTCTCGTACTTCTCCATAATGGGTGTGTAGTGATTGCGTTGAGACTTCCTAAATCGCATAGGAACAAGGCAAAATTAAAAAACAATTTCTAAAGACCTTGAAATCGGACTACATTAAACTCCAGGGAAATTTTTAGCTTAATTTCCATGAAATTTCTAATTAATTTCCATAACATTAGATAAAAACCAATTTTGCGAAAAATTAATGAATTCTCACATATTTTGTTCACAATTATTATTAAAAAGAATTTATTTTTAGCCAAACATTTGAACTTTTTATCTTTTGGATCATAAAATTTTGATCATGATCAATTTTCAATGATGAAAAACTGAACTAATTTATTTATAAATTAGTTTTTAAATTATAATTTTAGTAACAATTTTCTCTGCTCTCATTTGATTCGGTGCTAACCTTGAATACAACGTTAAGCACAGGACATATTCAACCAATTTGTTCATAACATTTATAAACAGAGCACATGAAAAATGAATTTATTGTTTTAAATTAAATCCGAGCTCATTATTAACCGGATCATAATGAGCCTGCAATAAAACATTAAAACGCAATTCTATTGTCCAACAGAATCATTATTTTGTACAAATTTAATAGCGCACAGAATACAGAGAAACCACTGCACAGAATATTCTGGTAGACACAAGAAAAAAATACATTAATTTCTGCACTAAACTGAATATACAAAATAGTTTAGCTATACATAAAACTACCTTTTCCTCTACCGATGGCTGTCCCAGAAATTTCGATCTAATATATCATTTAATGAAGTCTTTGAAAATTGTTTGTCAAATGTTTTGACTTTGTTGGTAACCATAGCGACGCAAATATTGCTAGTTATCATTATTATTGCATATATTTATTGTTAAATATCATCTCAATTCTAGTCCTCATTTCACGACCAAACTTCTATTAAACTCTAAATGTCAATTGATTCAGCTGAAAATTAGTAACCTGGTTATAAAATAGTTTACATTATGAATCTCAACAACAATTCATCATGTATGTAGACTATATTATTTGTAACAAGACATTATTGTTATGACATAAATAAATTGGTAATTCTATCATAAATTATAAATTATTTGAAAAATTCCAGGAATTCGATAAAGTCATCAATAATTCAGAAGAAAAGATAGTTTTTCCGCAAAAATTATGGGACTTTTGGAATCATTTCACAAATGGCTTTTCGTATCCATTGTTCTTATTTTCTACAAAGACTTTCTTGATTTTGTTCAATGGGTTAAGATATTCATAAAGATTATTGTTAAAATTCTAGTTTATATTTCCTAAATGATCAGGTATCAGGTATCACAAGGTAAATATTTGCCACTAAGACTCAAGCACAAAATAAGTCCTAACTAACGAGTTTAAACTTGCTCAAACATATGTACCGAATTAATTGCTTGAACTTATTTACTAATTAAATTTTTTGTCCAAGATTTTTCAAATTATCTATTCTCAAGAATCGAGATAAAATAGATACTTAATTGATAAAAATTCACCTTATTCAATTTTAAAAAATCAAAATGATCTACATGAATTGAATTTAAAGCAATTCCTTTGTATTTCTAATCAGTGATTTTCATCATGTAATCTGAATTATTAATGTTTGCGGAACAGATCAGTCAAAATATGGGGCGCACTGTCTGTAAGAGCGCACAAACAGACGAATCAAATTAATTTAATGTAAGATATTTATAGAGAATAATAAATAAAATAATAAATTATTAATCAATAAAACATTTTATTAGAATTTTTTTCTACTTATCTATCGATTCATTTTATTATCTGTCAAACGGGAATTTGTTTGTATTCTGTGCTCAATGTCTGGACTCTATTATAATTCCCAATATTTATCGCTCAGAATAACAAACTATTTATTAGATTAAGAAAATTATATGAATTACCAGAATATTGACTATAATTTCCTTCAAGTATTTGATAGATTAAAATGACTTTGAATTTAATATCAGATAACCAAGACCATTCAATAATCGCAGAACAACTACACTTCGGTTTGAGAGATAAAATTACAGTCTATCCTCTGCTTAAACCGAGGATAGTTAAACTGATGATTAATGTTAAACCTACTAGTTTCTATAACAGAATATTAGGACATTAATGCTAATTAGTCCGAGAACAACATAAAATATTTCAAATGCTTTAATAGGTTAAAAACAACAGTTAAAATAAGTAACGAAAAAATAATTATTCAGAAAAAACCTGCCTTTCATTCACAATGTAATTTTGGTTATTTAGTTCAGCGTTAATTAGAACATCGCAAATATCACGATAAAAGCCAAATGTCATTAATAATTAACTTGATCCTATTCTAGAGTTCTAGTTAATTCAATGAGTCGCAATTATTTAGGGTCAAAATAGAGAATATTCTAGATTTATTTTATTAAGACAAGTTAAATTCATGCAATAACTGCTCTTAACAGTTAAATTGGATTATACCAAGAATAAGACCTACCTCATTGCCATATGTTGTTGGGTGGGGGACTCGAGTATCACTTTTCTCTGTCCTAAGACCAGAAACATATTGGATGTGTTGGAAGCGTTGCCATTAAGCGAACTCTGTTTATAATTGAAAGGCCCGTTCAGTAGCGATGACTGTCCGCCTATCGGTCCGATGGTGTTATACGGTTTCCGAGGAAACATTCTGTTAAATAATAGACACATTTTTTATTCATTTTGAAACATTAATGACTCGAAATATTTATGATAATCAGTGAAGTTTGAAATAACAGAATTATAATTACATAGAAGCAACTGATAGTCAAGAGTGTCAAAATAAACATGATAAAACTACCCATATCTTAAAAAGAATAAAAGGTCACCTAAAGTTGTTACAATGATCGGGTTAAACTGAATTTATTCAACAATAAATTTTTAAATTTCATGCATTATTACCATCTTGCTCAAAATTCTTTAACTAATTGATTAACTTTATTTAAAAGTGTCAAAAATTAAAACTTTTTCTGAATTATTTGAATGTTTACAAGGTTATATATCACTCAATTTGAAAGAATGACTTGACCATTAGTGATAAAAGTTCATCATGCAATAAAACTACAATTTTATTTTTGCAAAAAACACAATTTCAGTGAAAAAACAATAGTTTTGTTACCATTCCTACCATTACTGATCATTTTTTCCAACGTGTAATTTACATACAAAAAATTGAGTTAATTATTCTCAAAGTTCAATGAATTCTCAGGCGATTGAAAATCAATGAATAATTAACAAGAATCGAATGGATTCACCAGAAAAAGGGTATAATGAACTCCATGTCTATTGATTTGAATAATTATTTGTCTGGAAATTTCCATCAAAAGTTTAAAGCACCAAGTTTAAAGATAATATTTTTATTGAATCAATTTTCCAATAAAAACATTTAATTCAAAATTTAATTCAAAATAGAGTTATAATTATTGGAAAACATTGAAAATATGAAAATCAATCCTAATGAATATTCTGTGCAAAGAATATTCTGTACAAAGAATATTCTGTGCGAATAAAAATATGTTACATTAGAGCAAAGAAAAAATACATCAATAAATACATTCAGAATCTGAAAATAATATTGAGACCAAGAGTCTAATTGATTTGAAATAAAATATATATATATAAATAATTACCATTATTGCAAGATTATGATTCTTTGACATTTTCTTTTACCGAAAAAAAACTAATAATAATATTAAAAATAATGAAATGTAGTAACGAAACGAACGATCATTATTTTACTCTATGAATTAATAAAAACGACCTAGTAATTACAGCTTATTGAAAACAATATCCTTTAATGAAAAAACCCATTTTGCGTCAGAATTCTTAATAATAGGTAACAATAATGGGTAATAAAAGGCTTACCTTTCATTGAATGTGCTTTTAGACGACTCTGAAACAAGAGTTAACTCATCACTGGCTTTGAACTTCATTATTGTGTTGTTTTTGTAGTCAATTGTCATACGGCCAGTCCCATAGGCATGGCTACCGTTAATGGACATACAGAACATTATATCAATAATACGTGAGCTCAGGCACAGCACTACAAACAAAATAATAATTCTATGAGCGTTTTGATCAGAATATTCTGACTATTCTTGTCTCAAGTTGGTCAACATTCAGACAACAACAGTGAAAGAGCACCAAGTGAAAGTACACTTCACAGAATAATCACAATTCTTTAAATTTCCTTAATTTAATCTGCTCAGTTTAATTTAAAAGAAAAACACATCTTTCTTCCTATTCCTCATACAGACTGACTGACTTCTGAGGGGTCGATAAGTTCAATGAACTTTCTGATAAAGTTTCTATTAAATAGATTCTGTGTTTTGATACGATTCTGAGCCGTTAATAGCAACCAGAATATTGTTTCAAATTTTTATCAACTAGCAATAAATCATTTTTGATTAATTAATAGGAAGACATGATGTAATTTTGCAAAAATCATGTAAAAGAGCAGATAATTATCAGAAAACAACCCTTTATATCATATTATTTATATCTCATTACAATACATTTCTAGCTAATTATATTCTTCTGGTTTTGATTGCAAGTTCCTATTCATAGATTGCTTCGCCTGTAAGTTATTAATTCAATGCTATTCTATGCATAAAGCATTGGTTTCCGTAATAATAAATTTATTGATTATTCAATTTTGTATTCTCATTCAGAGTTCAATGAACTCACAATACAATTGAACTACTAATTCAAAGAGAATTTATTAATCTTCTATCAGGTAAATCTGTCTTCATAGACCTTTGCAGGGTGACAAAAGCCTTACTTCAACTTTTTATTTACTAATATGTTAAGAATCAACAACAAATTGAAGATAGAAAGATGTTCAGGATGGAACTACGAATAATTGATCTAGAAAACTAAAGTTTTTTCTTAAAAATTTTAATTCTTTATTAATTCTAGTATATTTTAAACTTGATAATTTTGTCTATCGAAAATAAAATCCTATCCTGTTTAATCAAAAATATATGAATAAAGTGAGAGTTTCAAGATGATCCTTAGGATAATTTGTTTGCAAACTACTTGAAAATATTTAATATTTGAACTGGACTAATTTATATTTGATTGATCTGAAAACTACACTTGGTTAAAAAAAATATTAAAGCTATGACATGAAAACCCAGATTTTGAAATGTTTGATATTTCAAATGAAATTAAGCATGAAACAAATAACTATCAGCAAAAAAAAATCCAAAAAAGCATACTGAAAACAGATCTGGTGGATTATTTATTCTAGGCCAGTTTCAAGTTCGAAAACTTTGGGAAATGGTTATAAAAAAGAGTTAAAGTAATGTTTGCAGAACAGAACAGGTTGAATTCTCGAAAATGCTGTACTCAGCGGCCATTCCCATTCAGTTGATAACTGTGGCCATCATATCATTACAGAAGGAGTCTATGCATCAGACCATCACAAATGCCGCTCCTCTCAGAAATAGCTATGACTACATTGTGGTGGGCTCTGGAAGTGCCGGCGCTCCCGTTGCCTATCGCTTAACTGAAGATCCAAATATCAATGTCTTACTACTGGAGGCGGGACCGCCAAACACTGTGGTTTCCGATCCTCCAGCCCTGGCTATACCTCTATGGAGAGAGTATCCGCTCTTCGACTGGGAATATAAGACTGTCCCTCAACGCTACGGGTTGGCATTGCGAGAGCCCGGGGTGTTCGTTGAGCGCAGGGGCAAAGTGATCGGGGGCACCAGCACTATAAATGGATTAATCCATGTCCAAGGGAGTAGACATGACTTTGATGAATGGGTGAACGCCTATGGAGCTCAGGGATGGAGTTATGCAGATGTGTTGCCTTATTTCAGGAAATTAGAAAACAACTCAGACTCCAAACTGGTGACAAAAAGTCCCGGTTATCATGGAACAGAGGGACCCATCGGCATTCAATCTGATCCCAGGCCACAACCACTCCTCCAGAAATTCCAAAAGGTGTTCATCGACGCCGGGTTTCCCCCATCAGACTTGAACGGACCTGATATGTATGGAACTGCCTTCGCCCAAATGACAATCAAAGATGGCCGCCGTTCCGGCACTGGAAACGCATACATTGATCCGAACCCCCATCCAAACAATCTGTTCATTCAGACAAACGCTTTGGTGACCAGAATAAGAATGGCCCGAATGGGAAACGAGATAATCGCAACCGGAGTCGAGTTCATCATCAATAACAAGAAATACAAAATAAATGCCGACATCGAAGTGATTATAAGCGCCGGTATGTCAAACCCATTCTTTCTATTTCACTTAATTTACCAGGGTTCAATTTTAACAGGAACATTCAATTCCCCTCAACTACTTATGCTGTCCGGTATTGGTCCCAAAGATCACCTGAAATCACTAGGAATTCCAGTTATAAAGGACCTGCCTGTTGGCAACAACCTCCAAGATCACCCCAAAGTTGTCTTTGTCAACGAGATCAAGATCCAAGACAGAATTGAGCCAGCACCAGAGCTAAATGTACCACAATTATACCAGTGGTTCACCGAAAAGTGCGGACCATTGTCCAGCTATTCCTGTCTTTACACAACATTCAATACAAGAAGCAATACCCGTCCGGAGTGGCCCAACATAATGCTGGCTGCCTTTGTCCAAATGATGCGTAACAATATAACGGAGGTCTGTGCCAAATATGGTGATCGAGTGGATGAGTGGAAACAATACTATCGGCCACTATTGGGAAGGTTTCATCTCAGGTCAGACGCAAATCTGCGTCGGGCCCGCAGTTTCGGTACCGTTCGCCTGTCCTGTGCCGACCCCTTCAAGAAGCCCCTGATTGATCCAAACTTCTTCGCCGTTGCCCAGGATTACAGCGATTTAGTGGAGTCTACAAAGTATTTGCTGTATTTACTGCACGAGTCGGAGATATCCAAATACATTGACACAAGTAATCACCCCATTCCCGGCTGCAGCCTATGTCCAGACCGACCCATCCATGTGTGCGACTCATACATCCGCTGCTATATCAGACTGAACGGCGACAAAGAACTGCATCCGGTGGGCACCTGTCGGATGGGTAATGTTGAACGGCCAGACGTAGTGGTCGATCCAACACTCAAAGTCAAGGGCATATCCCGATTGCGTGTCTGCGACGCCTCCATAATGCCATTGGTGCCCAACGGCAACACCAACGCACCGGCTATTATGATCGGTGAGAAATGTGCAGATCTCGTAAAAGAGGACTTCTATTCCAAAAGACATTTCAAAATCAAATCCAATTTATTTGAACCAATCGGTGATTAAATTAAAGTTAAAGAAAATTCAAAAATTGTATTCGGTACATTTTTATTTATTTAAATTAAATGATTTATCATGGTTAAACATTGCTTAGAATTAATAAATTTGTTCGATCAACATTTAAATTTTAGCCAAGATAAAAAGATCAATTGAATGAATGATGAAGGTAATTACTTGTTTACTAAACTTGCTAATATCAGTATCGATGCTCTTGTCTGATAAAATGGGCGCATCTCTCCCCGATCATTACCGTAGCCGCATGGGTGTTACTGTTAGGAACGTCCGGCATAATGGACGCGTCGCATACACGCAGGTTCTGCACGTTTTTAACCCGCAGTCGGGGGTCAACCACAGTGTCCTGTCTGTGTGGGTCACCCATTTTGCAGGTTCCAACAGAGTGGTGCTCTTTATCGCCAATTTGCGTAATATAACAGCGAATATAGGAATCGCATTCCCAAATGGGTCTATCCTTACAGAGCTGACAGCCGGGTATGGCTTTCGGTATGAGGAACACATTATCAGAGATCTTGGAGTTTTCAATCAAATAGAGCTCGAACTTAGTGGCTTCGACCATATCATCAAGCTCAAACTGATACTGGAAGAAGTCCGGATCAATTATGGGCGGTGCGAATGGATTGTGGGAACGGAGCAATACTCTGCCTGCACTGCGGAGTCTACGCAAGAAGACATCAACCACTAAATAAGGACTGCCCAGATATGGGCCAAAATATTCGGCCCACTCCTCTGCTCTGGTTGGGTCATATTGTGATATCATATCTGTCAGATTATTACTGATCTGTTCAACCCTATTAGTCAGAACAATATTAGCCCAAGACTTGTCCGGATTGGACTTGGTGCTGTAATAGGTGTAGAGGCCGGTCGAGGTGGCCAAAGGACCCTCCTGTTCTGTGGCCTGCTGGTACATCTGATCAATTGTTAGCGATGGAAAGGCTTCTACAAATGTATTGTTCCGAATGGGAGCCCAAAACTGGACCATTGGATGATCTTGGAGGTTCTCTCCAACAGGCAGGTCCTCAATCACGGGTATTCCCACTTGCTTTAAGTGCTCTTTCGGGCCAATACCGGACAGCATAAGAAGTTTTGGCGAATCATATGAGCCTTGAATATAATTTAAGAATTAAAGGCATTCGTCGCTTATTCTGAGTAATAAAAATATATAAACAAATACATACCACCGCTAAGAATGACCTCCCTTTTAGCCTCGACAGTGAACAGGTGATTATCTTTGACGAACTCAACACCAGTTGCGGTGGGCTTTCCATTAACATCGGTGAAGATCACTTTCGTGGCAAAAGAATTGATTGAAACGAACAGATTCTTCGGATTAGGGTTGGGTTCAATGAAAGAGTTGGCAGTACTCTCACGGAACCCGTCTTTAATGCTGAGCTGAACGATGGCAGTGCCCGACTGGTCCGGTCCGTTCACATCAAGTGTTGGAATTCCGAACTTATTATATTGACTCTGAACTTCTCGAAGAAAAATGTTGAGATTAGGATCAGTGGCCACTCCCCAGGGTCCGTCTACTCCATGATAGCCAGGATTTCGGGCCACAATTTTAAAATCGCTATTATTCTCCGATTTGACAAAAAAGGGCAAAACATCATCAAAACCCCAACCCTCTGCGCCGTAATTCTGTACCCAACTCTCGAAATCTTTGCGATTCGGTCTCACATACACCATACGATTGATAGTGGAGGAGCCACCCATCACACGGCCCTTCGGCTCCGGGTACACACCAGGCTGAGCCCTACCCAGACCGATTCTTTGTTGCGGGAAGATCTCATAATTCCAGTTAAACTCTCCCGTACCTAGTACAGTCTGTTCCATTCCAGGCAAATCAGTAACATAGCTCTGGCGTCCACCAGCTTCCAGCAATAGCACCGTCACATCACGATCATCAGACAGTCTCCTGGCCACAACACAGCCAGCACTTCCAGCACCCACCACTATATAATCATAAACTTTGCGAATCGGATCCGAGTTGTCCACTTTGTTGTGCAGATAATCTCTTTGGAGCACAATCCAGGCAACGGTCATCGCCTGAACGGCAAGAGTGGCAGCACTGATACCGAGCCTCATATCAAAGTCATAAAAATATAAGAAAACTAAAAGAAAGCGAAACAAAACCTTTGCTTTCAAACGATTTACTACTGAATTGAGTCTTAAACCCAATAGTTTTGTTAATATACTAATGAAAAGTTGTTTTTCTTCTATTCTATCATTGCATCCAATCTTTTACTCTCTCTTATAATCATTTAATTCATATCTAACCCAAATTGAAAAAAGGCGATCACTTTTCTTTCAAATCACAGCAGGTATCCAATAAACATGACCAAGGTATATTAAGAAACAATATTTTAATCCCACAGCAATTGTCATTGTTTTCTATTATGATTCTCAATTATTTCGACCAATTTTCTCAATTAACATTTTAAATAGGCCTCGCCCTTTTATGCAAATTCATACAACTTGGTCATCTTAATCAATTATAGTTTTTCTTGTGCATTCCAGTAGCTTTGCCAGCACTAAATTGCTTATTACCTTCAATGTTTTATTTTTTAAAAAATAATAATTCAATTAAATTAGTTTCAAATCTTTTAAATCTACTAATTATTTCAAAAAAAAAAATAATTGTTGAAAAGATGAACGTGAAATTTAGCAATACTGTCAGGTCAGGTCAGTTGCGAAAGGTTCAACTGGACACAATTTGAAAATTTATTTATTTTCACTTAAGGTGAGAGCATTTTTTTTAATAATTTTCAATCTTATCGATTTTGCTCAAGCAATAATTACTTCCTTTGGGAAACACCTTTAATATTTTGTGAAATTCTCAAGAACTTAGCTTCTGGTCAGATAAGTAGTTTTCCTAGTTTACTAGCGATTAAAAAAGAGATTCTCACATTTAAATCATTAAACAAAAAAATTGCTTTAAATAAATTTAAATTTAATCTTTTTTTTTCATTCCTTAAAAGGCGTTTATAAAATATGGGGATTAAGTGAAGAACTGTTTTAAATAAATTTAAAACATCACACTTATCTAGATTGTTTCTAAATTTAAAAGAAAGCATTTAAAAATTTAAATATAAACAGGAATAAAAAGGATGATTGCACCAAATTGCGAATTAATTCCTTAATTCCCAAATTTCACTAAAAACTATTAAATAAAATTCAATTTGATGAATTAACTTGATAACTATTTATAGTAATGTTCGAATTTTTAAATGTACTATTAATCATAATCATAATCACCATTTTTTAATTAGGCCTCAATATTAATTGCTAAAATAGGCAGATTCTTTTATTGAACCTTGGCAATAATTTAGTAATAACTTATTCATAAGCAATGAATTTCAATCTTAAACTCTTTACATAATTTCAACTTTGAATTAAAAAATAGTCATAAATGTTTCAAAATGAAGATAAAATTTAACTTATTCAGTTCATAACTGTGAATTGGTCTTAAATTAAATGGGAAATGAATGCTCTAAAAAATATAATTACCCATGTTAACATTTTGTAAATTAAGGGAATGTATTCTGGTAAACTAGATCTATACAATCATATTTAAACAAGCATAGATGAGCCATTAAACAATTTCTATTGTTTCATATAAAGGTAGTGTTTAAAAAATGTAATGTTTAGTTTTAAAATGTTATTGAAAAGCCCAAGGATGCCCAAGAATGTCCAAGGATGCAGAGCCAGAATACGCGGCTATTTTTGGTAAGATCTATTAAGTTTTACCTCGATTTAACACGACATTAAATTAATAATAATAGAGAACAAACTGTTATTTTCGACAAAATCCAGATTCCGCTTATAATAGCCCCAAGAAACAATTATTGAACGGATTCCACCCAAAACTTCCTACAAGGTTCCGGCTACCTTGGACATCATAGTGACATTTAATGCATTGACCGAAAAAAAAGTTAACTAAGCCTCTAAATTTCAAAATCAAAAGTTAATTTACATGGTTATGAAACTTAGTTAAAAAGTAAATTTTGCAGGACTAAAAATTTTTATTTTTGACGTGTTTAACAAACGATTCTCAAATTGACCCAAATTTTTATCTAGCTATCATCGATAAAATTTGATTAATAAGTAATAATTTACTGATATTTGTAGGAAAAAAACTCTGAAATCCATTCAATTGAAAGGAAACTTATTTTTACTTTTAATTTGCTTTCAATTAGTTTTTTGCTTCTCATTAAAACCAGGAATAAAAATGAAATGTTCAATTCTAATTCAGAGCAGACAGGCTGAACACTACTCAAGGCTGTTTTGTTACAATTCTGGCTTTCAAAACAATTACAACAATTCTGATTTACAGTCAAACAAAGGAAATCACGTTTTGAATTAACAATGAACTTTTCTAAACCAATCATTTGCCCACAAAAGCCATAAACTTGCAATTAATACCTCTCCCACACAAAGAATTTATTCAGATAATTTAGCTAGCCTATTTTATTTGTAAAAAAGCATTAAACTTCCCTTGAATATATTAACAAGTTCTATTGTGTTATGGTAGTTTAAATGAATGGAAAATATTTCAAGTTTATAAAAGTATGGTTTTTTATTAACCCTTACAACCAATTGCTTTCACTTTTGTTCAGAAAATGAAAACAAAGCTTAAGGAAAGGGTCCGAAACATTAATCGATGACTGAGATAAGGATTATTGTTTTTTCTGTGGCTTTTTCTAAAATGACCTCATTTACAATTAATATAATTTTATCTGTTATGATTTACCTAAAATATAAATACACTGAAAATTTTATAATTTATGTATAATTTAAAATGCAAATTGCAAAGATTTTGCATAATTATCATGGTACAACAAAAAATAACATCCATTTAAAGGGTTATTAAAAATCAAACTTGATAAGTTGGCCAAATAAAAGAAGAGCAACCATATAAGGTGTTGGAATTTGAACAGGACTTTCAGAAGGAAAAAAATTGAAAAAAAGATGTTACTATCGCATAATTTTACATAACTATTATTAAAGTGATGTAAAAGTGAAAAAGGAAGTGTACCTGCCAGGTTTCGAACCTGGGACCTTCTGCGTGTTAGGCAGATGTGATAACCACTACACCACAGGTACTTGGTGACATTTTCTGAATGTTTTGTTACAAAGTAAGCAAATCTTATTATTTTAATTAAAACAAGCCATCACTAATTTAAAAAAATCAATTTATTAATGTCCAAGTGCTTTTCAAAACAAATAATAAAAGTATGAATGTAAAATTGCCTACAAAATTCTTTAACATAAGCCCTTTTGGTCTGGTGCCCAAAGTAAAGCTATAAATAATGAAATTATTGAATTTATACAGATTCAAATGTTTTATGCAATAAATTTAAATTTTAATTAATCAATAAATTTGTCAAAAAATGACTTTAATATATAGTTTTGTTGAATGTTTAAAATAAATATTTTAATTTAAAGTACTTATCATTCAATTAAACTTTTTCTGATTTCTCGTTTAAACCAGGAATAAAAACAAAATCTAACTCATTTCAGGGCAGTTCTAATAAATATTGCTCAGGGCAATTTGATAAAACAATTTTCCGTTCATTACATTTATGATACGTTTAATTAATGTTCAATACTTATCACGAATTGTGTTAACAATTAGTTTTTTCATCTAATTTTTCGCCCAAAAATTTATTTTTGTTAAATGAATGATGAAAATTAGAAAATAGATAATCTAAATTGCTCATTTAAATTTTAAACTAATAAAATTGATATTTATTTTAAAGGATTAGGTAATATGTAAAGGCATTGACAGTTGATTTCAGAAATACTTGAATTAAGAGCTGAATTATTTTAAATAAGTTAATAATGACCTACTCTTTAGCTTTATTTAAAGGAATGTCACTTTTAAAACTCTAACAAGGTAACAAAGAATTAGTCAAGATGCCATTCAAAATGTACTTAAATATTTCATAACAAAAACTATTTGAAACACTGCAATAAATTTACGTGTATCAAGATAGTTTTCCAAGTTGAACATAAATTATTTCAAGGCTAACAATAAGTTAGTTTTGATTTCTAAAATAATATTTTATTTTTTATAAACTTAACAATAAAATTAATAATAAATATTTAATCCAAATTAAAGTGCTAAGTTATTTTTTTTTTGCTTTATCTGTTTGTATTATCAAGTATTCTTTAACCTCCCCTGTTGAAAAATGAATTGACATTAGATTGGACATTGACAATATCTGGTTCGTCGTCCCCAGCAACTGTTCTGGTCTTGATTTTGGCATCCTTGGCTGTCGCCGCTTTAACTGGTTTAACTGTTGTTGTCTTGCTCTTCTGTTGCTGTTTAGGCTTTGCGGCCAATAGTTTCTGGGTCAAAAGTAGCACCACTAAAAACACCATCAACTTCTTCATTATGAAATAATTTCAATTTCTTTGTAAAATATTTCACTATTTATGGCTAATATTTATGAATGAACTAAACAGCAATGTTTACTATAATGGCTATTAATTAATTATTTTCAAATGTGTTGACTCAAAGCATGAGCTAATCAACTGTTTACTGGATTCAATTACCTAATAAAGATTATCTAAACATTTTTATTAATTCAGCATGCTTCACCTCTATACCTGAAAGTGTGAACAATTATTCATATTCATTAATTCTCCTTCTAAATTGAATTAGCCAAGAATATCAGTGGTATTTTGATTAAACTCTCTTTCTAATACTAATTAACAGAGCATTGAATTGGTTTGGCGCCAGTCCAGCTTATGCATGTCTGGCATAGTGTGATATTGTGATGTATCTGCAAGTGGCCATACATTTACGCCATTATTAATTAAACTGAATTTAAGACAATTTAAACTAAAACATTCAAATAAAATTTTGTAAAAGCATTTACTTTCAATAATAGCCATGAAATGAAATGAAAATCTGGTTATAGTTTTCATTTCAAAGGATTAGCTGATAAAATATTTCTTTATCAAATAATTTTTTTGAAAACAAATTTTCATTTCATTTGATATCTATTATTGTTTTTAAATAATTTTATTTGAATATTTTAGTTTAAATTGTCTAAAATTCGGTTTAATTAATAATGGCCTAAATGTATGGCTACTCACAGATACATCACAATATCATTCTATGCCAGACACACATAAACCAGACTGGCGCCAAACCAAATCAATGCTCTGCTAATTAATTAATTATTAATAATAAATTAATAATCAAATAAATGCTTGAGTATACAATCAGTGCGTTTTGTTATGGCCAGGGGGGAAATTCGATTTAAATTTAGATAATTTTTATTATATTTTAAACATTAATTCTGGATCAATTTAAATAAGTTTGACCTGAAAAATTAATTTGTCCAGTGAATTTATTGAAAAGGAAATTTTTACTCATATCTCAAAAACTAGCCGGAGCATACAGTTTTAAATTTCAAACATGATAAGTTCTCTAATAATAGAAAAGTAAACATAAGAGAGGTTTTAAAAATTGGTCAGGACTTTCAGAGGAAAAAATTAAAAAGATGTTACTAGAACCTTATAATCACATGATCATTTTAGAAGTGATTTTAAAATGTACCTGCCAGGGTTCGAACCTGGGACCTTCTGCGTGTAAAGCAGATGTGATAACCACTACACCACAGGTACTTGATCACATTTTCTGAAATATTGTTACAAAATTAAACAAGTCTTATAATAATTAAAATATGCTATCACCAATATTATCAACAAGTAAATTATAAAATATGATTGTAAAATTATTCACATATTTTAATATATTAACATAACTTATACAATAATTTAACAATTTGATTAAAATCAGGGATACGCATGGTTCTCAAAATGTAAACTAGCAAATTTTAAGAAAGGAAAGTTTAAAAGGAAAAATGTTCAAGAAAAAAGAGTTCTAAACATTGAGATGATAAAGTTATAAAAAAATTAATTGTAAAAACATCTAGGGAGTGAGAAACTGAATATTTACTAGTTCACCTTGGTGAGCCTTGGTCAATTATTACTTTGTTGTTTGATATAATGGGAGCACTTCTCCCCGATCATGACTGCGACCGCATTCATATTACTATTTGTTATTCGGGGCACTATTGACGCGTCGCAGACACGCAAATGAGACACGTGTTTGACCCTCAAACGGGGCTCCACCACAGTGTCCGGCCTTTCAACAGCGCCCATACGACAGGTGCCACACGAGTGGTGTTCCTTATCGCCAATTTGTCTAATATAACAAAGAATATATTGATCGCAATCATAAATGGGACGATCAGGACATAAATGACAGCCCGGTATCGGTCGAGGTATTAAAAATACGTTTTGAGAGATCTTTGAATTTTGTATGAAATAGAGTTCAAACTTAATGGCTTCGACCAAAGCCTGGAGGTCCTGCTCGTGCGCAAGGAAATTTGGGTCAATCAGTGGATAGACATAAGGGTTGGACGACCGAAGCCTTACTGTTCCTTTACTTCGAGGCCTTCTCAGGAAAATATCACTGATTAGATGAGGTCTACCCAAAAATGGGCCAAAATATTCTGCCCATTCCTGTGCTCTCTTCGCTGAATAGACAGATATAAGTTCCGTTAAATTGGTACTAAACTGGCCAACCCTATTAGACAACACTATGTTAGGCCAGTGCCGGTTTGAATTGGACTTGGTGCTGAAATAGTTGTACAGAGCTGTGGCCGTTGCCAACGGTCCTTCCTGTTCTTTAACTAGCTGATAGAGTTGTGGGATTGTCAATTCAGGAAAGGCCTCAATCGGTGTGTTATTCAAGATAGGACTCCAAAATGTAACCTGGACATGATCTTGTAGATTATCTCCAACAGGCAGATCTACCAACACAGGTATTCCTAGCTCACTCAAGTGATCCTGTGGTCCAATGCCGGACAGCATAAGAAGTTGTGGTGAGCCGTACGAACCTTAGATAAGCATTCAGATTGTGTAATAATTAATTGATAAATGACATACCGGCGCAGAGTATGACTTCCCTTTTGGCACTGACAACAAGTTTATGTCCATTTTTGTTTAACTCAACTCCAGTTGCGGTCAGTTTTCCTTTGATTCGTGTAAACAGTATTTGAGTGACAAAAGAAAACAATGAAATGAATAAGTTTTTTGGATTAGGATTGGGTTCAATGTAAGCGTTGGCAGTACTCGAACGGAACCCGTCTTTGTCAATGTTGAGCTGAACGATAGCACTGCCCGCCTGTTCCGGTCCGTTCAGATCAACAGTCGGTAATCCAAAACTATTGTAACTTCTTTGAACTTTTCTCAGAAAAATATTGAGATTTGGATCAGAGGCAACTCCGAGCGGACCATCTGTTCCGTGATATTTGGGATTTGCGGCCACTATTTTATAGTCGCTATTATTCTCCGATTTTATAAAATACGGCAAAACGTCTTCAAAACTCCAATCGTTTGCGCCATAAGTCTGTTCCCAATTATTATAATCCCGTCGATTACCTCTCGAATAAATCAAACGGTTTATTGTTGAGGAGCCGCCCAACACTCGGCCCTTAGGTTCTGGATAGACACCAGGCTGAGCTCTACCCAGGCCAATTCGTTTTTGCTGCACTATCTCATAATCCCAATTGTATTGTGGATTGTCTTCTAACAGAGTTTCCTCAATTCCGGGCACATCAGTCACAAAACTTTGCGGTCCTCCCGCTTCAAGCAAAAGCACAGACACATGTCTATCATCAGATAGTCTTCTGGCCACAACACAACCAGCACTTCCACCGCCGACCACAATATAATCATAAACAGATCGGATGGGATCTGAATTATCAATGCGCTTATGTTGAGATTCTCTCTTAAGGGTTATCATAGAGACTATTATCACCTGAACGGCAAGACTGGGAAGACTCACATAAGACATGATTTTTCTTCGACTGAAAAGTTAATAAACAAACGGCTCCTGAAGTCAATTGGTTTTTGGTTCGGGTTTTCAAACTCTTTCGTTATATTTAAAGTCGGAGACAAAACTCGATTTCTTACAAACTTTTTCTTCAAAAAACAAAACAAAAAACATTTAATCGAAAGGCAAATCAAACTCTAATTTTAGCCCAATATTCAAATTTTATTATTATTATTACCATGTTACAAAATTGAGCTATTATTTTGATTGATATACTAAAGTTGTTCATCATTAATCTGTTTATTTTTAGTACCTTGAAAATTCATTCTTTAAAATTTTGTAATAAAAATATGCCATGAAATCCGGGTGATTATTTTTTTTGCTTGTTTAAAATTAATGCTAAAATTTTTGAATTTCATAAATAGTATAAATATTCAACTATTATTTTAAATAGGTTACTGTATTATTCTGCTCTTGTAAGTAATCGATGAAATTCTTGACCGAAAGAATTTAATTATTTCCAATCAAATGCTCAATCAAAAAGTCGAGCCATAAAAATAGTTCATTCATTAAATAAAAGATATTTCATAATTGGCTCAAAATTGCACTTAATATCATTTCCACCTAGATTTTTTCAACCATTGACTTCCTTTAATAGTCTTATTGACTGCCAGAAGGGTTTGCTTTTATTCTTCTATTATTGGGTTCAACATTCGATATACTTTTTATCCAGTAGAAATTTAAATTACGGAAGGGCTTAATTATCACTCTTAACGATAGATAAGTGTTAATTTAAGGCATTGCACCCTGCAACATAGAAGTTGAACATATTTTTAAAAATGTTATCATTCACTCCAGCCTACAATGTGACAAAAAAATCTCCTAATCTCCCAGCTCTTTTGATAATTATATTTTTAATTGCGAAGATAAAGCAAGTAGATAAAAAAATGACAAAACGCTATTTGAATCATCCATATTATATAAATAGATTAGATATTACCAAAAAGAAATTTCTAAAATAGTAACTTTTCCTCACCTAGTACTTTATTAAAACAAGAAAAAATTGACATCATTGACGTTAAACAACTGATAAGTTTAGTGATAACTTATCAACGAGTCTACACATGCCTTGAGTTTGACCTTGTTTTTCAAGTTTTTTTTTTTTTTTTTTTTAACTTTCATGACTTTTTTCAAATCATTTAAATTAGAAAAAAATTAGAAAAAGGTGAAATAATAAGAAAATATTAGTTATCTAGGATGACAGGTTAAAATAGAAAAAAATCAATTATTGCATTAAAAAAAATTAACAAAAAGGAAACATGTACCTGCCAGGTTTCGAACCTGGGACTTTCTGCGTGTTAGGCAGATGTGATAACCACTACACCACAGGTACTTGTGATGACTGTTGACTCAGAATAACTTTATTTAAAATCAATGAATGACTTATTTTTTGAAAAACTGGAAGTAGTCATCAATTCACACATTTTTTGAATTTAAATTAAATCTGACCTCAAATGAAAGACAACTCACCATTGAATCCATCATAAAATTTTTTTTTCAATGCATTTGAATACCATTAACGTAAAGACCCTCTCTTGCCTAGGCCATCTTTTGCATAAAGAGAATAAAATTACACTGCCATTGCACTAAATTTAACACGATAAAATCAAATAGTTAAAGTTTTTTTTAACAATAAATAATTAATTAATTTGAGTTTATCGATAATTTTTCATTGACCAAATTCAGTTAAATTATTAAATTCAGTCATATAGTAAACAAGACACGGTCTTCACAAGAGAGGGTCTTTATGTTATACCAGTGTTGAAATTGATCTAGTTAATACTTCAGATTTTATTTTATTTTATCATTCAAATCGGAATTAATTTAACATGAATAAAAATTTAATAAATCGGGCACAAACTGATTTCATCTATTTAAAGTTCAAGTAATAGTTATAATTCGAAATAAATAAATATACGAAAATCTATTGATATTAGATTAAAGAGCTGTTTAGTCGTGGTATCACAATTTAATTAGAAAATCAAGACTTATCCTGAATAGGCCACGGACTTTAGTTGGCCATAAACAGTTGACATGGTCATAGACTTCAAAATGCGAGTCAATTCACTCTGCATTTGGTACTAAAGAAGGTAACAGCTGTTACCGAAGCTTGTCTACCTTGTCAACAGTTTGTGACCAAGTCTTTGGCCTAATCAGGATAGGTCTTAATTTTCTAATTAAACTATTAATACATGTATTATTTTTCTGATTATTTAATTATATGAAAGCATTTGATCTGAATATTTCTTGATAAGTGGTTTGATAAATGACCAAGATAATCAATAAATATATAGGTACAGAATAATATAAAATAATATTTTAAACAACAATTTCTTGAAGTAGAGCAGTAAGAAATTGGGCGAATTATATTTTAGCAAAGTTAGTTTTTTATTAGCAAAGCCCTGGGCGTCAACCAGACAACTTTCCGTACACTGTTGACCCAAAGAGAAATCGCCATACATGACACTGTGCTGACCGCAGTCACTGTCAAATGGAACAGACATTTAAACAGACACTTTCACCAGTCTTTGACCAAATCAATAATAACTTACATAATGCAAAGCCGTATCCGATCTAAAGGCGAATCGGAGCAAATACTCGAATAAAAATGAACAAGAAATACTACTGAAACTATTATTTTCATTTTAGCATGGTTCATATTAATTGGCTCAAGGACAATATACACTTTTTGAATACTTCCAAAAAGGTACTTTCTGTATCTCAAAAGTCCTTTTTCCTGAAGAAGATCTGGTATTTATGACAACTTATTGCTAGATCTATTAAATATGATAGTTGTCTAAAGCTCATGGTCATAATTCTTTCATGTTTTGCATCCAGCAATTTGTGACAAATTCACAGCCAATCAGATTCAAGCAATTTTTTTACAAACGACTCGTGCATCCAACACATGATAAATAGAAATAAAAATTAATACAGTAAAATCCATTTATTGTGTCAGAAAAAGTTTAAAGTCAAAAGCGTTAGACAAATATAGTTTGAGTGTGAGATCATTGGAGTTCATAGAAAATTTGTTTATTTGGTTTTAGCTCGCTCACAAATTCAGCTTCTACTGTATTTCACTAAAATCTCGCTGAAAATTATT
>JAQIWP010000619.1:0-22501 GCA_034695525.1 Euzetes globulus | reverse complement strand
ATCTTATTAATACTCCGATTAACAGTTCATTGGGTTTTGTTGAAAAGAATCGCTCAAAAAGTGATTCAAAGGCTTTGTCGCCAAAAAAGTGATCGAATATTCAATTTCTTAAATATTTTTCATTCAATTTTATTATTATTTTTGTATTTTATATTCAATTAATATTTAGATTCTCTTAAAATAAAGTTTTTTTTAAATACTTAGAAAATTGATTTATGTCTTATTTATGGATCCAAAGAGAAACAATTATATAAACAATTAAACCAATTCTTCATCGCTGTTTTCATGACTTTGTGGTGAGCTATAGATTAAAGACATTCGTTTTTCTGAAGACAATTCACTATTAATTGGATGACAATTAATGGGAATCCACTGGTCTTTCGCTAACTTTTGTTGAAAATAAGCGAAAGATCTTTCTCTGGCTTTTCGGAGCTTTTCTTCGTCAGGACCGGCGAACCGCATAGTTATCGCTTGAATGTCTGCTTCGTCCTGAGAGGACACACCACCGTCTGACTCGTCTCCTTTGGAACCAGTTTTCGATTTACTGGAACTGAATTCAGGAGTTTTATTGTCTAAATAATTAAGTTTTGGCTTAAATTGGATCACAGATTGAATTGGATTAATATGTAGTTCTTGACAGTCGTGGCGAAGGACAGCCACACAGTATTGGCCGAGTCTTGGCTTTAGTTCTGTTGACTTCAACACTCGATTATTGAGACGAGTATTTCCATAGTTCTTAGGTTTCGTTGAATCGGATTTCGATTCATTTTCTTCGAGAAAGCGGCCGAATATTTCGCTCTTCCGTTCGTCAAAGTTGCGGCTCTTTGTGTCAAATTGGGTTTCAATTTCAAACATTTTATAATTAGGTCTGGCCTTCACTTCACTGTCTGTCCGGTCGGCGATCGGAGAACTCTCTGACCAATACTGGAAAATATGAAGATTTGGAGAAACGCTTTTATTCAGATAAACGTCCACTTCTTCGAGTATTTCGTCTTCAACTTCCATATTATCTCATCAATGAATCAAATTATATGCCTTTCAATAACTTAAGTAATGATTGGATCACTAATTGAATGAAAATAAAGTTGAGTTTAATATAAATTAAAAGCCAAACAACTCTGATATTGAAATATATATTGAAATTATTTAAAGATTTCAACATTAATAACGCCCTCACAGTACAAATGTTCCAAGTTTTGTATATAAGCCGAGCAAATGTTTTTTACGTCAACAAAAGATTATGTGATCTGTGTAAGGTACTCATTATCATATTTATTGTGACATTGCACAAGTGACCTTTGTTGATAGTCTTTTGTTGATTTAAAAAACATTTATAACTGAGGACCGAAAGACTATAAAACGGATTTTGTCATCACTTGGAAAGTAAAGGGACTTATATTTGATTAATAAATGTAAGCGTTTTATATGAATAGATTTGTTTCGACACTTTTTAAACCTGAAGTCACGAAAACAAAACGATTCAAACGATAATCTCTTTTAATTAAATCGACCGAAAATTGAAGTCAGACACCAGTTATGTCTTTAGCCGATGAGTTGTTGGCTGATTTGGAGGGTGACGATGACGTCGATGACAGTGCTATCAGTGTTATGGCAAACAACGGCGCTTCGGGCGATACCCCCATGGAAACTGACGACCCGAAGAGTGCTTCCGTCTACACTTCTGTCCGAAATTTAGCAAATCTGGTCGATAGTGAAGAGTTGGTGCGAGTTATGAATGAAATCAATTTGAAGCAAACGAAAGAACTGTCTTTCAGAAAGTGTCAAATTGATGGACCGGTAGAATCACATCCAGAATACAAACTGATTGTCGATGCGAACAGTATGGCCGTCGCTATTGATAACGACATTACAGTCATCCATAAGTTTGTAAGGGATAAGTACGCCAAGAGATTCCCAGAATTGGAATCATTGGTTCCGACAGCACTCGAATATGTGATGACTGTTAAAGAGTTGGGCAATGAGTTGAACAAAGCGAAGACAAATGAAAAGATGCAGCAATTCCTGACTCAGGCCACCATTATGGTTGTCTCTGTCACTGCCTCCACCACTCAGGGGGTGGCTCTCACTGATGAAGAACTCCTTTATATTCATGAAGGCTGTGATATAGCCATCGAATTGAATAACTATAAGCAAAAGATCTATGAATTCGTTGAGTCGCGAATGTCTTTCATTGCCCCCAATTTGTCGGCCATTGCCGGCGCATCGATTGCCGCAAAATTAATGGGTCTGGCTGGAGGTCTGACTCGTTTGTCCAAGATGCCATCTTGCAACTTGGAAGTGTTGGGATCTCAGCGCCGATCACTGTCTGGTTTCTCATCGACGTCTATTATGCCTCACACGGGGTTCGTCTTTTACACAGATATGGTTCAAACGGCTCCGCCTGACCTCAGACGAAAGGCCGCTCGTTTGGTGGCCAACAAGTGTACCATAGCTGCCAGAGTTGACGCCTCACACGCGGCCACCGATGGATCCATAGGTCGCCAGTTTAAGGAAAAAATTGAACGACAATTGGATAAACTGCAAGAACCCCCTCCCGTCAAAACAATCAAACCTTTGGCCGCACCTATAGATCAGCCTCAGAAGAAAAGGGGTGGAAAACGTATTCGCAAATTGAAGGAACGGTTAGTCATAACTGATTTGCGAAAACAGGCGAATAGAATGAATTTCGGAGACATAGAAGATGACGCCTATCAGAACGACCTGGGCTTCACTACCGGACAAATGGGTAAATCCGGTACCGGCAAGATTAGGGGACCCGCAGTCGACGAGAAAACTAAGGTTAGAATATCGAAGACTTTGCATAAGAACCTTCAAAAGCAACAGACATATGGCGGCAGTACAACAGTCAAGAGACAGGTATCGGGAACGGCCTCCAGCGTTGCCTTCACTCCTCTGCAAGGCTTGGAGATAGTGAACCCTCAGGCGGCCGAAACTAAAGTGAATGAGGCCAACGCCAAGTACTTCTCCAACACCAGTGGTTTTCTTAGTGTTAAACCAAAAGCCATGTGAAACAACTGATTCTTTGATTCTAATAATAGACGACACACTTAGACTAATAGATGACTACCGTATTCCCTGACTTACGATTGCACCCAATACTAAATTGGAAAAGGTTTCTATCGTTACTGAATTACGAGAATTTAAATGCCGCAGATTTGTCAAGCATCTAGTTTTAAAGAAGATAGGCCAATTTTTATCGGCTTATGAGCATGCTAAAATACCTAGATTGTTTGAAATTCGAAAAAGAAGATTGAAAATATCGTGATTTAAAGAAGAGATTTATACTTGAATAAGATTTTATTGTTAAGTTGAAAGAGCAAATGAATACTCATTCGTACTCTAACCAATGAAATATTCATAAATAGTAATGAAACAAGAGTTAAGTTTATTTCATTGATATTTAATTGATATTTATAATTTGAACAAAAGCTAATAATGTAGAAAAATTTTATTCTCGTAATTCAGTACCGATCGAAACCTTTTCCTATTAAGTGAAATTCACTTAATGTTTAACCTTCAACAAATAATAAACTTCTCTAAATTTCAATATTTTATGTCAATATCTAATTTATTTAAACCTAGTTTACTCATTTAGCATGAATTAAACTATAACCTAAGTTGAATGATCTAGTCTCAACGCATTCTTAACTCATGAATAAAAGATATATTGATTTGAAAACCTGTTCCAAAATTACTTTGTTTGCAAAAAATTTCGCATTCCATAGTCTTTCCCTGGTCATCGACAGTAGACCAGATAGCTTCCACTGAGATGAAAGGCATAGTAATGTTATTTTAATTGAAGCTGATAAAACATCTCAAGAATTTGACATCCTCTTGAAAACCTTGAAAGTTTTTTAAGCCATAATAAAGTTAAACAAAAATGATAAAAATAAATTTGAATATATTATTATTTGTAAACTTTTGTTTAGCTTTCACTTTAGATCTTAGTATCATTTTTATGAATAATATAGAAAACTATTAAAATAAGACTTGTTCGTCGATTCTATTAATTTCTTAATTGAACATGTTAATGTCTAAAGGTGATTAATTTCTATTTGCTTAAGTTTAGGACAAAATGACAGAAGCAAAAGAAAAGCAAGAAGTAATTGATATGAATGATGTTGATCTGGATGAAGCCAATTTAGATGAGCCAATAAATTCGAATAACAATAATCTGGATAATTGTATTCCGAACCGCACGGAAAAGGAAGACAGCAATAAATCAAAGATCACTTTATTCGGTTACCGGATGTCGCGAATCAAATGGTCTAACATTGTATTCCTATCAGTGATGCACATTCTGGCCATCTATGGTTATTATCACTGCATTATATCACCCATCAAAGCACTGACTGTAACCTTCATTTACGTTATATCCTGCGCTTCAGGAATAGGTTTGCTTTCATTCACTTCTTTTTAATTGTATTATCAAACGTACGAATTGAGGCAATAATTTCTTCTAACAAATATTATCAAGGGGATGAAAAGTGAGAGATGTAACTGTTTAATTTATTAATGTACAGACTGTAGGGGCTATTTAAGTTATTGCAAGTAGAAATATTTTGAACTCTTGCATTACTTCTTTTTAAACAAAAAATTCTTTTTAAAAGCCATTGAATAGCATTGGACAGCTTAAAATAGCTTGATGATTTCTAAATTGAGAGATCAAGTTAAAAAATCATTAATTGAAATTGATAAATTAAAGTATTGTCTGATAGGAATTCTGGTCGGGTCGCACCGGCTATGGGCTCACCGTTCCTTCAAAGCCAGATGGCCTTTAAGACTGTGTATGATGATTTGTCAGACTATGTCAGTCAACGGCAGTATCTTTTCCTATGTTCGCGATCATCGAACTCATCACAAGTGGTCCGATAGTGAGGCCGACCCCAAGAACTCGAACAATGGTTTCTTCTTTGCACACATTGGTTGGTGGATGGTCAAAAAGGACCCTAAAGTCATTGAATTCGGTAAGAAACTGAAATACGACGACTTATGGGACGACCCAATAGTCAGGTTTCAGCACAAATTCTACGTTCCCCTGGCCATTGTCTTCTGTTACATTTTCCCGACTATTATTCCTCTGCTGTGGAGCGAAGATTTATGGACAGCCTTTGTCTCATGTGTTGGTATCAGGTCTGTGGTTGTGTTGCACCACATGTGGACAGTCAATAGTATTGCACACATATTTGGCGACAGAATTTATGACAAACAATCTAGGCCCACTGAAAACAAGTGGGTTGTCTGGCTGTCTATGGGCGAGGGATCGCACAACTATCACCATGCTTTTCCTGTAAGTCATCATCAGGAGCTAACAATCATTTCTTGTCCATGAACCTAATTAAACCAATCTTATGTTTGATAATTAATCAGATTTATCTTACATCAATAATTAGAGAATAGAGCATTTTTTACTTGCAAAAACAATTTGCTTGAAAATTAATCTGCCTAATCCAAAATAGTAATTAGTCCTTTCAATTCTAACATAAAAACAACTAATTCTTAATTTGTTGTCATTTTTCATTTGATGATTAGTGGGATTACACGACAAGTGATTATAAATGGTACGAGAGCTATAACTTGGCCACTCTTGTCATCTTAGTTGCCTCACTTTTGGGATTTGCATACGACCTGAAAAAGCCCTCAAAAGATGTCATTCAACAGTACGTCGAGAAAAAGGGAGATATTCTTGAAGTCAATCAAATTCATAAGAAAAGCCTTTGCGTTCGTCTGATGCTCGGATTTTTGGACTGGATCATAGGCTTTATTGTAACCTCCTGGGTTATCTGGAGCATTATGTTTATCAAAATGGCCTTGGGCTATGACTGGTTTTTCTTAGATTTCAACGACATCATTTTTCTTAAGCAATGATTAATTTGTTAAAAAATTTCAAATTGCCATGATTATTTTAACTCTTGTGATATTCTACGGGCCAAATAGATGCAATAAGTTTTATTTATCTAAAATAATTATTTGAAATTGCCAAGTTTATAACAACATATTGGTAAAAAATTAGAATTCAATTATAAATTGACCTGTGAAATAGATATAACTGGATTAATGTTATCCAGATTATTTTGTTTGTAATTTTTTACTGAACTGCCTTGGTGATTATTGTTATTTAATAGCAGGTCCTATTAATAAGAATTATCTTAAAAGGTTGGATGAAATAAAATTAATGCTTTTTTCAATAAAAAAATACATTTTTTCGAACATTTAATCTAATGTTCAAACATTATGTCTAATGTTCTATCAGTAAAATTATTTATAGAGATTATTAGAATGTTTTTGATGAAAAAAACTAATTTTTGTCTAATTTCCCACTGAATGCTTGGCATTTTTCAAATGTTGTGTAACTCCAGTATAATAATGAGATTATGAATAAAATTTGATTTAATTAATCAAAGGATAGGATTTTCCACAATAAATGAGTTTTTCGCCGTTTTTTAATTATAGCAAAAATAGATTGAAAATCGTGCGCTTCCAACAAATAGTGGCGGACTTTCAGAATGAAAATCGCGGACAAACAAAATGAGGATCGCGTCCTATAAGTTGGGCAATCAATTCTGTGCATAGCATTTGTTGTGCATTAGTTGTCAATTAATAACTTATTGTACGATTCATAGAACGCGATACTCATTTCGAAACTCCAGGTTTATGATTAGAAAAATACATGGATAGACATCTAGGGTTAGTTTGTCTGGAGTTGATTAGTGGGATCTGCGCTGTATTAAAAAATGTGCTCATCAATTTCAGTAAATTTTTTTAACAAAAATTAAAAATCAGGGATTGTCAAGGAGACCTATGGAGATTTAAGAAGTGATCGCCAAGTTGAAAAATTTTAGAGAAGCCCGTAGGGTAGGGTCTAATCCCAAAATTTTCCGTTTATGTGGGACCAAGTACGTTGGTACCCCGGTTGGCGACCCTTTGATTTAAGGTTAGAGTAAAATGGCAGCTTTTTTATAATAAAAAATTGACCTTTTAAGAAAGTATTACAAAATTGTTTAGTAGAGAAATATTTGAAATTTTGTAACCAGGAATATATTTCAATGAAATAAATAATAATAAATGTTTTACTCTTTTATTTAACATTTAAATCAGATTTTTACAAATCCTTGGCCTAGAATTTATAGAAAAGAAGTTTTATGTCAATACTCTCAGTGAATGACCAAATGTTGCAATTAATTAGACTTTTGAAATGTGAAGCTCTAAAGATGAAAATCACAATCAAATGATTTGGTCGATTCAATTCAGAAAACCCATTTCTTTTGTGACAAGTCAATAGAGCATTTGCAGGAAATGGCTTTCATAATAATAAATATATCATGATTTTCAGTTTAGTATTTATTGACTTCAGTCGAGCACAATTCAAAAGAGGTCTGATTTCTCATTGAAACTATTTTCAGTTAATATTTTTATTGTTGAAATTTTCATAACCAGTTTATACAACTGAAGGGTACCGGCAATGGAAATTTGAGTCTTGTGATCAAGGTAATATGGATGATTGTGCATTACAGATTTACCAGTTCAGATACAAAGCCATTAATGACAAAACCGCTGCCAAAAATAGGAAGAGCATTGTCAGGAAGGTATCAAACCTGGAAATATTAGATTAATCTATTGTATCTAGTTTTCAATTGATTTTTCTCTATTGACATATCTATTCACAATACTTACATTACCCGGGATTTAGAGAAACATGAGAAGCAAAAAAGTGTGCTAAAGATTGGGTAAGAATTGTTTGACCACATTTCAGAGGTAGTCCCTTAATTTGCTTGTTTTTAGCGCCGCACAAAGTAGACCATCACTCTGTCCAATAAAAGGACAGCTGCTGCAAGAATCAAGTTTCAATAAATCTATATTCTTTTCAATCTTTTCAGTCAAGAATAGTTCTGAGGAGAAGGATATGCGGGGAGCTTCCCTAAATGGCTAGGTAATATAGGGGTACCCTTCCTGAAGCTAAAAAACGACCCCAAACAGCCATTAGCGGCCATTTTTTTAGTCAATTAATTAGGCTATAAATAAAATATTTTGCAAATTTGAAGGCTAAAGTTAGGGGTGTGCAAGGAGGGATTTCCTGAAATAGGTTTGAAAATTGGCTCTAGGGGATACCCTATCAGGCTCAAGAAAATGAATTGTCAGTCGCGAGTATCGGTCATTTTGACTCTTTTTAAAAGAATTTAGTCTTTCAACCTTAATAGCTTAATTAAGTTAATTAACCCTTTAAATTACTAAAATTAAGCAAAATAAAAAAAATACGAATTTTCGGGTCGCCATTTGCAAAAATGTCTGAATTTAGCCACCATTACCAATAATTCATTAATTTTTATCAAAATGTGCTAAATTTTACAACAACAAAAAACTTTCCGGAATAGGGCGGATGGGGAACTGGGTTCTTTATTTTGGAAGATTAAACGAAATTGGCCACCTTGGCTCTTTGCAATGAATTTTTAGTTCTTTACCAAATATAATAAAATTATTTGAAAAGGTCAGTCAGAATTGGTTCAATATCCTAAACAACATGCTTGGCCATTTATTTTTATTCTTACAGCCTAAATCACATAAATTATTTCTTTAATATAAAAATTAATTATAATGAAAATATTAAGAAAAATGTATAGTTTGGCGAAATTAGATTATCCTGTACAAACATATCCTAAATGTAATTTTATTTGAAAACTTAATGTAATTGAATTTTAGATAAATATCACAATACTTTTGAAGAAAAAAAGAGTTAATTGACTTCAGAAGTAGTCCTGAATTGAATCTAAAAGATAAATAAAATCGTTAAACGTATGTTATTCTGATTAAATGAATATAAGTCAAAACAAACAGTTCTAGCAATACATAACATAACAAGGTATAAGCACTGTTCAAGGATCCTAAACTAACTAGGATTAATATGTTTTCTTAAGCGTTTCTACAGAATCGGGATTGTTTTATTAGAACATTCAACAAACACACGACTGTATGGATGAATTCAAGGAGGATCTAAGCACAATTCTGGTCAGCGATAAGAGACAGTCCAATTTGAAGCCTCAATCTAGCTGTTGGTGAGAATTAGCATGAAAATTTCTATTCTGTTAATTTAATTTGTTTGAAATATTTGATCTATTATATTATATGAAGGAAATATCCATTAGAGTACTTAATTAGAATAAGAATAATTGAAAGCAAATTCAAATCAAATTACAGTTTTTAAAAGACTAAATTAAAAAACAAGTCATTTGTATTTGCAATCAGGAGATTGTAATCAGAAGTTAGGTCAAAGACTTGTACCAAATTATTAATTGTCTAATTTATGTATGGGAATTGTTAACTAGGAAAAATAAGACATGAAATATAACTATTTTACATTGTAGGCTCTCTACCAAATGATGTCGTTTATCTGTTATTAAAGCTATAAGTGTTTGCTCATACAAGCTTGATCATCTAGTTAGCTTAGACTGATTATTTTCTACTGGTTAGTTTTATAACTAATTTAATGTCAATAGAGTTCATATATTATGCAAAGACTTGTATTTTTCGCAACACTATTACTGAGTGACTTTCCATATATTAAGTACAAGTCATTGCATATGTTCCCTACTCATTAACTCTCTAACTTTATTATAAAGTATCCAGTAGCAAGCATGTTAAACTTTAAGTTAGCCAGAAGATTACGGTTCTGCATAAGCTAGGTGAAAATATTTATGATTTTCATTACAGATAAGCAAAAATAATATAAATTATAAGTAGACCTTTTCCAAGCTAAGTCACTTTGAGAAGCAGAAACTTGATGATATATTTTGTTGTTCCCTGAGATAGTGCAAAAGAAAAATCTAATTTTCTTGGTCAAATTTAGTGTTTCCATTATCACATCCAAGCTGAAGTATTCAATGTATAACACATTCCTATTCCTGTGAATAGAATTGTTATTTTATACACAAAATTTTGTATTTGAATACTTTTGCCATTCAATCTAAATAAGGGATTTGCAAGGTGGGTGAACCTAGGGTTATAGGAATAGTGACTCATTTTTCAGGCCAAAATCTATGGGGATATAGAAAGGAAATCTTTTAAAAATGGAGGACTGAAATGGCGATTGGAAAAATTTATTTTTCCGCCATTTTGTTTTTAAACTCGCTTATTTCTGGTAATTTTAAGAATTAATTAGCTTAAAGGAACTACAATTAAGCTATTATTCATGTTTTAAGGTTAAATTTGTAAAAATAAAGAAAAGAAATGGTTGATTTTAGCCGCCATTACTGAAATTTGGCAATTTCCACGGGATGGGATTTCTCTAAGTTTTTATTAAACAATTTTATTCCAAACCGAGAGGAATAAATCACCAAACTCGGACCTGGAAGGGATATTTCAGGAAATCCTCCTTGCATACACTTGCTCTAAATCGAAATAATGAAAAAAAAAGTTTTTTTTTGAGAAAAGACTAACCTCAGGGATACCGACATTAAACAAATTTGAAAGGGCATAAATAATTATAGTTTCAAAAAATTTATACATGGAACTTAATATTTAATCAAAAGTTAATGTAAGATTTTGGAGTTTACCTTCAAAATTTTTCTCTCACTTACTCTTTCTCTCCGAAATTAAAAATCGACATTTTACCTTGCAAGTTAAATTTCTAGTTTCAAGCTCTAAACAAATTAAACCATCCACTATGTAAACCGAGATCATTATTAGCAAAAGTTCAATGTTATAGCAAAACAGAAAAGGTGTGACTTTTTTCGATAAAATGAGAAAATTGGCGAAAATAGGTCAACGAAAATGTCAATTGTGTTAAAAACAAATAACAAACACTTTAATAACAAGGCTTTTATTTGTTTAATTTAATTCTGACGAAACGATTAGCCAAATATTTTGCTATTCAATCGGAATTTGTTTTCTCCATAACCTGTGCTATGTTTCCCAAATCACCCAATAATTTAAGGACAAAAACATTACAATCGGTGACTGAGATCTTTATTGGGAAAATTGCTGTTTAATTTTTGCCATCAACCAAGATTAATTTCCTAAATATTCATTCATTGATTACTTCATTAGCTTTTAAACAAAAATCTTAGAAAAGTAATTTTGAAAGTGCTTTTTGATTAAAGTATTCTTTTGAGATATCAGTCCTTTAATAAAATGATGGTGCATATAAAATATATACAAGCACGTTTTCGTTGGCAAGTAGAATGCATTTATTAAATTTTTTTATTGAATTTTAGTTAATAATTAGTGCATTAGAATGAGAAAAAATCCAGAATTTTAATAAAAGTTATAATTAAACTCTTGGATAAGGAAGGTATACCTGAGCGCAGGGTTTGACTTTAGTCAAAAGTCAGTCATATTTAGTCAAACGTTTAATAACAAATGGCCGATCAGTTGATTGAATACCGGGTTAGGGGAAAACGTCAATTTCATGGCCAGGGTGGCCATGAGTTGACCAGGTTTCCCTGTGTCGTATAAATTTAAAAAGGGAAATCTGGCCCCTGCTCCGGTCTATATAAGTGAATCTGTTCCATGTGTTAAGAAATTCACGGACAAAAATCATCCTAAAGACAATTTAATGTTTTGGTCTAACTTGCCCTGCTTATTACAAAAATTTCACGATTACAGTGTATTACTGACTAAAATTTAAATTTGTGGCGAAACTTTTGAGTCAACCCAATACATCACAATTACTAGTAATTGAGTGGGTTTAGTCTTATGTACAACAGAAAATTGATGAAAATGATTGGATTAAAGAGAATTTTCAGGATTTGATTTTAAAATAAGAATTATTATTCAAAGTATTCCAGAAAATCATTCCCAGAACCTAATGAGAGGACTCAAGGCTAAGACCAGGGTTGGGGCTGATTGCAGGCCACTTTCAGTGATAAATTCATTCCTTCCTGTTCCATAGATAATGAATTTATATAATCTGACAATTTTATATTTTTAAACTTGTTTTTAATTAAAATGTTTTAATTATTCAATCTACTGCCATTTTTAAACAGCACACAACATCTTATTTGCATGTGTGTTTTTTCTACCATAATTACTAAATTTAATTATTTAACCTTGATTCCACTTGATTTTCGGCGTGCCTCTATGTCTGCAGTACCTCTGGTATATTTTACATTTACATAAAGTGAAGTACATTTAATTTATTATTTAAGTGTAATAGACATTCTGAATCAGAATCTACAAGTTCAGTTTCGTAAACTTCAAATAATCATGAACTATAAACTTATTTTTAATAATCATGTTGGAAAAAGATGCCTCTATAAATAAACAATGGCATTTATGTAAAACATTTTTTAAATTAATATAATTGAATTTCGTTGAAAGCCTTTTGAAAAGAAGTCTTTATTTTATTTATCAATTTCTAAAAAAAATTCTTCTAAAAATAAACTGAAAGCCATATTATCTTTCACTGGAGTTATGCCGACAAATAGTCAAATTGTTTCCGACAATCAGTTAAGATGGTGTGCGATCACACAGACATTGAGTTCTTGGGTAATTGATCCCCATCGACGTTCTTGACTTGGGCTGTCACAAGGAGTGGACTTATGGAACTGACATGTGTTCTAGAACAATCCAACAATTGCCTAATCTTTCAAAAACTATGCACAACATATCCAAGTTTATAATGTTTCCGTTATATTCTAGCCTATCAGAATTTAGTAAACCATACGATAGCAGAGATTCAATCAAATTGAAAACACCAAGCTGATTTGATCTTGAAGACAGCAGCCAATTGTAAACAAGAATCGGATAATTAAGAGATAATTCATGTCTTATTTAATCTCTTGATAACTCTAAGACCTGAAGCATTAACTACCCTGACAAATTCCCTTCTCAAATAAATGATAATATAAATTATTAAAAATAAACAAGCATGATAAAATGCATTCAAAATTGCAAATTAATTAATTAATTGTCAAAGAGTTGAATAAAAATGATATGAGATAATTGATGATAGTCAGCGAGCTCAAATAAAACAATAAGAATATTATCAATTAAAACTGTTACGAAATCTTAATGGATAAAAATTACCAAATAGTATAAATTTGTGACTCAAAATCCTCAACAAGATTGTCCACTTGATCATAATTGCACTTGAGCAGGTCCGGTTTGTGAATACAAAAAGAAAATCTTTTTAGTAACCTGAAAGATAGAGTAGTTAGAATATTCTGGAACAAATGTTGACACAAATCTTGATTTTGAAATATATCTTGAAACTATTGAATGTTTAGTACATTAAGAATACTTCCATTCAATCAGAAAATATCTTTATATATGATATGGTTTTGAATTGATTGGACTTAAGAGTTAAGTCATGTCTCCACTATCCCTACGCAATAGTGATCTATTAAATAGACCCTTACTTTAAGTGCGTTCCCTTTTTTCAATAATTTTATAACAATGTGGTGTCCAGTGAACTAGAGCTGAAAATATTGAAGCGCATGAGCATATATAGTTTTGAATGACAATAAAACACTTTAGGTTCCCTACATGAGTACACTTGTTCTTTAGTGAATGGTCAGTCAGAAAGGCGTACACCTAAACTGTTCCCATCAGCACTTTAAAAGTTAGGGAAACCCTTAAGTTTCAGGTGGAGACATAGCTATTAAGATTATAAAACACTTATAAATCAATATGAATTGAAATCATTATTCAATATATTTGTTGAATTATTAACCGAATTACTAATTCATTGCTCTCTCAATGGATTCTATTTATTCTATTTTCAACTAATCAATAATAACTGAATGCTAAGGCTCTGAAAAGGTCTCTTAATTATTATCTTGTACTATTTTGTTTTTAACTCCCTTATCAACTCTAATATTCAACAATGATGCAATTAAAAGAAAAAGGCTATTTAGACTTGCAATTTGAAACTAGCTATGTACCAGTACACAATTAATGAAAGCAGAACAAGCACTTTCTTGGTTCTAGAATTTTTAGAATGATATATCATGTTGAGAAACTTATGTCTAGACATACAAATAGGTCTAATTAGATTAAGTCTTGAATTTTTGGAATTTTTGGAATAGTAATGTTTTAAAGCTTATTTTTTAAATATAAAACTTATTTAAGTTATATTATTTGAATGAATTTTTGAATTGTAGCTTTAAAAGGTTACCATGAAAATCAGGGATGTACAAATGGGCATTTTCCGAAATTTCCCCCTTCTAAGTCCGGGTCATTTATACGCCTAGGTTTGGGAAAAAATTGTGCCATGAAAAGACAGAGAAACTGACCCCCCTCAAAAATTACCATTTTCAGTAATTTAACCTTAAAAACATGAATAATAATTTAATTGTAGGTTAATTAATCTAATTAACGCCTTAAATAGGGGTCAGTTTCTCTACGTTTTTATGAAACAATTTTTTTCAAACCTAAGGGGATAAATGACCAAATCTCAGAACTAGGAACATATTTCAGAAAATCCCCAGTGCACATCCCTAAAATTATTAAAAGCAAATTTAAACATTATTCGCTTCCTTTCTAAATTTGTTGTTTATTCAACAACATTTGCTGAATTGCATTTTCCATGAGCAAAAGTCAAATCATCAGATCCTTTTTGAAAAATGATGCGGAAAAGATGATCTAGTTATAAGTATGTATTATCCACATCACTGACTAAAACTTATAAAATAAGAATATATTAATAAAAAGTTATTAATAAGCCTCTGATTTCTTTAAAGAATACAATTTGCCCTTTTCTGCCATTCCTTTGAGAAAAGGGTGATTAAGATAAAAATTGATCGTAGTAACAAAAATAATTGCTTGTTTACTTTTATGAACCAAGATTCCTTATTCAATTTGTCTATTTGATTTAATCTTTATTTGAAAAAACAAGCAAATGGCTAAATAATAAAATCGAAGACAGTCTGCATTTTAGGCTTAAAAATCATATCAGAAAACATTTTACATTTATATTTATTCTTTTCATGAAATAAATCTATATTTTTCAAGAAAAAAAAAGAAGTCTTTCATTCGAAACAAAACAGATATTGAATTGATTTTCTTGTCTTTCATTTGCGAATATTATTCGACTTTCACTTTCATTATAAAAGAGTTTTGAGAAAAACAACTCATTTATAATTAGCTCACAACTACTTCAATAGATCTTAGTTCTTTAGCAGAATTTTATGATATCTCTAATTGAAAAATTAACTATTTAAAAACAATTAGGTTTAGTCATTTGAATTTTCTGGATCTATCCAGAATAAGTTCATTTTAAATGATAGCAATCGTGAAATACATGAGCCGAGCATTATATATGTTATGAAGTATTCAGATTCTCTAATACTGATTATCTGACTGACTCACTGACTCTCGTTATAACTTTCTGATTGTCTCTGTGTCTAATATGACCAATTTTATATTATCCCAAAATAGCTTAAAAATCCCCTATACTTAATCGGAAACCCTTTGAATGGGAACTCAATTACGAGGATTTGATCGCCAAAGATATGTAAAGAATCCATTCTAAAAGAAGTCATTCGTAGGTTTTCGATTAGGGTTCAAAACATCTTGACTAATTTATTGTTCTTTGTCTTTGCTTGTTCTATTCCAACAAACATACAGTTACTTTTCTTTCAAGCAAATACCCACTGGTTAGTTTTCTTGAATTGATCGTTTTTTAACCATGCAAAATCTCTTACTCATATCATTTGAGACCCAATGTGTGAATATTTTATGCATTAAGTCTTTTGGACTTCAATAATGCTCTTTCAAAAGGCACCCATTAGGCACTTTGCGCGTCTATGCTTATACTCATACGCTTAAAGTCCTCAAACCTCTCAAAATATTAACTCAGGTTTAAATCTCTTCTTTAAAATCACGATATATTCAATCTTCTTTTTCGAATTTCAGACAATAATCTAGGTACTCTAACATATTCATATGCCGATAAAAATTGACCTATCTTCTTTTAGAAAGGATTCTTGACATATCTGTGGCGATCAAATCCTCAAAATTGAGTACACATTCAAAGAATTTCCAATTTAGCTAAAAAGCTAAAACCTAAATCAGAAAGGGCTTGACTTTAAATTCTATCATTTGTTATCATAAATAAATAGTCTAATAATTTTTAGTGTGCATTTCCATAGCACTTATGAATAATTGACTTTTTAATTTAGTATGGTTGAAAGATTTAGAAATTATTTGAATCATCTAGAATATTTAGGTTAAATTAAAATTTTCTACCTCTAATTAGGCCCTTAATTAAACCTTAATTCTAATAGTAGCAATTGTTCTGACACCATCAAAAATTGTACAAGGGCTATCGACCATTGAAACGAACATTAGAATATTTCCCCATTGAAATACATGGGCCGACCATAGAAAAACCACTAAGAGAAAGTTTCTCGAGAAAGTTTCTAGAAGTTTTTCAAAATAAAAATATTATTTCTATTTGGCCATGAATGACTGCAAAAATGAAACTTCTGCTTTTTCAGTCCTGGTTATCTTTCAAACTTATTACCAAGGCTGCATAAGGGGAAATTTTCTGAATTATCCCCTCCTAGGTTTGAAAAATTGTCTCATAAAAATGTTAAGAAATTGACCCACATCCCCAAAAAATTTGCAATTTTTAGTAATTGGAGAAGCATGCTGATACATGATATTGCTATTTTGAGTAATTTTGGTAAAATACATGATGAAATTCGTATTCCAGAAAATTTTTATTCGAGTTCATTTCAGTGTTGAAACTTCAGAAAGGGCGATTGATTTAAATCATCTTAACATTTTTAAGTATATTTACAATCTACGATTGCTAGAAAATATTTTGTCGTTTGCGATCATCTGAACAAAAAATTGTCAGCAAATAATTGCTTAGGAAATGATTGAAAGAAACAATTATTAGTAAAAAATAAATAAAACAAATAAATAAAGTAATAGACTTGTAATCCAATGAAATAATAAGGTTTTCCTGAAATAATTTCATCTGATTATTGATTCCGTTTATGGCATTTACTTTTTCATCGGTTCACTGTTTAATACAGTTGTCAGAAAAATCCAATTTACTCTCTCTCTCTAAGCTGTCTGACTCCAAGCTCAATTTTTACGTCACTCTATTATATTATTGTTAAAACAAGGTGCATATTGAAAAACATTCACTTATTGGTGCATGTATTCATTGATTCTTGCATAATAAAGAACAAGACTGAAGTAAGGTTAAGTGAATCGAATAATTCTTTTTGATACTTATATTCAGAATTTAATATCTTTTTCTTTTGTCTATCATTTCATATGAATGTCAGAAATGATAGATCTATGAAAAGCTGTCCATAAAAGCGATGGATTTGCTTTCAGTCACATACAATTATATAAGCTGTATAAACTAGAACATTATTCCTAGTTAATTTAGTAGAAAGCATGAATTTGTGACAAATTGATTTCAAATAGTTTATTAGAATGAAACTTTTGATATTAATTCCATTAAAAACAGTTAAGCAATATACTCTACGACAAATCTTAAATGTTCAAGGTGGGGCATATACTTTATCCTGTGTCTTCGTTCTTTAAATTTTAAATTTTCATTTTAACAAAATATAACCATTATTTTATAGTCAGGGAAAAATTTAGAATTTAATTGCTACAATTGTGCTATAATAAAGCGATCTTGATAATCACTAAAAATAAGTACTTTACAAAAGCATTATTTTGAAGCAATTTATTTCATTCTTGAAACTAATAAGAATATTGTGATTAGGAAACGACAACAAATTATGAGAATATAAAATGAATAATTATGTCAGTAAGAAATTATGTTGAAAATAGTGCTGCTAGATTCTAGTTACTAGAACATTCTATTATTCACGAGAATGCGCATCACTGGGTTAAGGCTTTCGCATTTTTTAAATGCTTAATATAATAAATAGCATTTGAAGCGAAAAAACAATTCAAAGAACAGAAGATTTTATTGAGTTTAAAAAATTTTATATATATATTACAAAATCATTCAGACATTAAATGGAAAACAAAATAACTGTTTTAGACTTTAGGAATAAAATAAAATGATCTATGTTGTCTTTCTTAGACTCAAAAATTACTCAGTCTTTAATATTTGATAATCTTAGTATTATTTTTTTTTTAATTATAATGGATTTGAAAATATATAATTTGAATTTAATAAATTAAGATGGTTTAATAGGCTTTTCCAAAAATTACAGGTTATTATAGCTATTAGGCAATGATTTTCCAAGAAAGTTTGATTCATATCATCCAAGTTGTTTAGCCTTTGTTAGTAATCTTTTCAAAAGTTCTTGTTATATCCAAATCAATTTTTGTAATTAAAAAATTCCGAGAATTTCAAATAAAATAAGATAAACAAATTACAAGCGAATTAAAAATGTCGCTTGTATCCTGTTCAATTGGTGTAAATAATAAGTGTGAAGAGTTATTATATTTGAGTTGAAATTCAAAGTGTGTTTGTTTTGGGAATTTTCTCATTAAAAAGTTGTCAAATATTTATGAGAATTTGAAATTTAACAGGAAAGCTCAATGTTGTTTATCAGAATATTTGATCTTCTACATTTACTGTCATATTACTCAATTAATCATTTTTAAAAATCCAGGATTAACAACTTTCTAACATTCTTGAAGAATCTAGTTAAATTGTTAAATGGCTACAAAATTGTTCGTTTTATTTATCAAGTTCTTATTTATTTGTTTAGCTTTGCTTTCATTCAAGTTATCGTTTAATTCAATAGTAAACAAAATTTAACATATTAAATTTGGTTTGTTCTATTCTAGGGGGTTTTTACTAACAACCTTTGGACATCCATGTTTACATACCATTTGACTGGTAATGGCTTGAATTTTATCAGCTTTTAATGCAAAAAGTTATCAGTCTAAAAAAACGTAAAGCTTACATATTTTAAATCTAGAACAAAACTAACGACCGAGAAGTATAAATCTTTAGAATAGAATCTGGCAGAATTTGGTAAAACAAATAAATTTGTTGATTAATGATTTATTTTATGGTCGACCCAGTTATCGGTTTATCTTCAAATAATTACATAATTGACCCCTGCTCAATTTTCGTAGACAACTCTAGAATAACACAAAGATTATGATTTAGAGTTGTACTTAAGCTATAAATAGAAAACTGGGTGAAAATAGAGATAATCTTTTTTTGTTTGTCTCTTTAGTGACGGCTCAGACATAGTGTGCTTTGAAATTTCATGTGTTGTCGGAAGAAAATCTGGCACATCTATTTTCTTAATTCTATTGATTGAATTAGTTTTTGTGGTCAATAAAATTGTCAATGCTAAGTAGGCATGTGCAAAGTCCAGTGACACTAGGGGGAACATAGAAGGAGGGGATGCTTATTTTTCCGACCAAAATCTAGGGTGATACAGACTCTTTTAAAGCAAATATTTCTTAAAACTGATGGATAAACCGCCAAATCTCGGACTTAAAGGAGATTTTTCAGGAAATAGCCTCTTGCACATGCTTGTTGTTTAGCCTTCTATTTCACAGAATTTCTTATTTGTTTCACTCAGTTAGACAACAGTCATGTGTTTATCAATTTTCTTGAAATACTCGAATTGCAGACAATTTTCTGGGAATAACACATAATTAGAACTAAATCTAATGATAAGAATTGCAAGGTTACTCTCTATTTTTTGGAAACTTGCTAAGCCCACTGATCGAAAAATGGTCTGACATATATTTCAGTTTTCAGAGCAATTAATTACAGATGAAAAAAAATCAATAAGAAAGTGGAAAATTATAACTTTTATTCAATTATTTGGAATTCAATGAAATATTTTTCAGTTCAGTCGCTCTCAACAAAAACAAAAAGGTTATAATAAATTAGTTCTCATTTTAGGAATCGTTTCTTAAGTTTCTTTAGTTTTATAAGAAAAAGCTTTGCCATACTTTAGTAGAGAACTCACTTAAGATCTTGAACATTTATTATAGTTTTCCATTCTATTCATTATATTTCTGTCTTTCTCAAATTGGGACAATCAAGATCTCATTGTCTTATGTAATCACTTTCATCTGACTATAATCTACTGCATAGGATTACATTAGATTTACTTGTTGAAATATTGAAAATCATTTAAGGTGATTTATTAGAAAGAATTTAAAGAAAACAATTGAGCTTTTAACCTAATCTTGCTGTTAATTATTAAAAATGGATAAAAAATAAAAGTCTAACAGTTTTTAGAATTATTTTTGTTATGATTTTATGGTTTTTAAAAATAAGAATTTTGAAAAATAGAATTTTTTTTATAATCTCAAACCTATTAATATTAATTTAAACATCAAGAACTTATCCTGATAATGCCACTGAATTTATTTGGCCAAAAACGGTAGACAACAAAAGTCATTGGTATTATCAGGATAAGTTCTTGATGTTTAAATTAATATGTGATACCAGGACTAACCAGTTCTTTAATCGAATTAATATTAATTTTTAAAATAGCTCAAGGAACAAATTTGAAAAATAATTCGATGAATAATTCTGTTGTATTTTCAGTTAAATGATTACATAATAACGAATTTAACTTTAAAATAATCTTAAACAAAAAGCCTTAAGGTAACCCCTTCTTAAAGGTTCTTATCTGAGAGGTTAGTCCAACATATATTGTGATTTTCTCTTTTCAATGAATAAATTAAGATTTGACATAAAAATATCCTTTTTAAAAATGAAAGAAAAATATTTTCAATTCGACAATATTTTTTTGTTTTCTTAAAATGAAAATTTTATTGCAATGTTCTTTGTTTTGCTTACTTCAATTTCCTTGTAATTTTGAAATAAGATTTATGGCAAGCTATTGTTTAACATTGTTTATACAAGCATTTGTCCCCAGACACAGCTTTTTGGCCTACTCTAAGAATATTCTTGCGAAATATTCTTGTACATAAATGGTTGTGTTTTTTGTATAAATAAACAAAACAACTAAAATAATGGTTATTCTCTGCTCACAAGAAATGACTCTATTTTATCAGTTATTGATTTTCTGGTTCCGTTGAAAGTTTTCCATCTTCGCAACCAATTGCTTGAATCAAAAATCAAAGTCAAAGTGAACTAACTTCTAAATATTGATAAGAATGAAAAGGAAATAAAACTTTTGTTTTGAGCTACATTTCGGTTTTATTTTTGTCACTCAATGAAAGGCAAAAAGAATTTGTTATTAAAATAAAAGTTTTCTAACAGAGAATAGAAAAACTTTTATGTATTGTCAGAAAAATAAGTCTATAATTGAATGAACGAAACGCGCAGAAACTCAGCCGTGAACTTCTTCCCCGTATATATCTATGAGTGTATACCATTGATATTAGTGTATGAGATGAGAAGTGCTGTCGTATGGACTGAGAAAACAGCAGTAAATCGTTTGTGTCATTACTTACATGAGAACTGAGGACTAGACTTATACTCGTGAGTGAAAGGCGAGAATAATAGTGTGTCGACGGCATAAATGTGAGGAACAACTGCCACAAAAATAATAAAACTGTATCTAATAATCATATCCGAAGAGGACATCATAAGGAACTAGTCTTTAAGTCGATGAACATCTTTTATTGGCTTTATAATCATAATTAACCAGTTTTATATTTTTAAAAATAAAAGTAAAATTTTCAGTTAACTTGCAAGTTAAGTATCTGAGAAATGGACGTGGTCATCATAAAACAGAGTTCTGATCAGAACCTGACCAAGAATAATGGAACGGAGAGTATGGCTGCATTGGAAGCACTACCCGAACCCTATCAGACTTGTCTGGCAGTGCTCTATGGCGGAACTGCCTTCATAGCATTGGTGGCTAATATTCTGGCCATTTTTATTCTGATCACTAAGAAACGGTCGTCGGCTGACCTGCGAAAATATCTGGTCAATCTGGCCATTGCCGACATATCGATGGCGGCCTTCTCTCTGCCCTTCACCTACTACGACCTGATGTATGGGGTCTGGCCCTTTCCGCACATCATGTGCCCTCTGACACACTTCATCACAATCTGTTCAGTCTGTGTGTCAATCTTCACCCTGACAGCCATTGGTGTTGAGCGGTAAGAGTGAAAAATTGCTAGTTATTTGATTTATTGAACCGGATTTGAGTTCTGGTAATCAAATGTTTACTCCGAAAAGTTTTTCCGCTCAAAACTCTTTACTTATTATTTGTTTGACGTAAGCCTTGGTTTAGGTTCCAGTGTTTATATTGATATTGAATTATATATTTCGTTGCAAACGTTTATTAATTAACTCTTTAGTTATCGTCATCCCATTAATCAACTAATGTGACTGTTCCCTCATGTTTCCTAGTTCCTCAATTATTTAATAGATATTATCGAAAAAAATATCAAATATCTTATTATGTTATCCTTTATAGGTCTTATTTTAGGATTGACAAGGTAATTTAGAAGCTTTTTATATGAAAAGTTTGATTTAAATGGGGCCCACTTTCTATGAACATTATCTGGATTATTTCAAAAATTTCAAAAAGATAAAATTAATGGGTAGAGAGAGAGAGAGAGAGAGAGAGAGAGAGAGAGA
>JAQIWP010000618.1:0-22525 GCA_034695525.1 Euzetes globulus | reverse complement strand
GCAAAATATGCCATCCCTCGTCCCTCAGTGGTAAGATTGGATCTCCAGTGCCTCCTCTCTTCTTTCTTTCTTTCTTACTGTTATTCTGTTCTGTCCTCTAAATAAGGTTTTAACAGAAGATCAACAAAAGCTGCGATTCATTGAGTCATTCGAGTGTCTGTCTGTCTCTCTGTATATCTGATGGTTTGCATTGAACTAAAAATCATCGTTTTATGTAATCCCAGCGCTGATACCTTTTTGTCGAAACATGTTTTATGTTTACCAATTGCTCTGCTATTCCTTGTGTTTGTTTGAAGAGAATCTCTTCTCTTAGCGATTACTTACACTAAATGTTCAGAACTATTAGATTCAGCACATAATCCATTATATATTTTGTTGGTTTCTAAACACTTAATAGTTTTCTGTTTATTTCAAAAACTAATTTGAATAAAATACTAATCGTTTCAATACATTAACTCTTATCGATGGCAAAGCAGTTTTCATTCCTTCTAATAGTAGATTAGATTAAAGCGATTTCTACTCAAAAAAGACATTCCTAATGAAGACGATTGACTTAATCTGACTCATTAGTGTTGAAGAGCTCATATAACCAGATCCTTATAATTATCCATTAGATTAAAAACAAAAAGTCTTCGATCAGACTATTTATTCGATTTGTTTCAAACAAAATAATGAACTTATTTATAGAATAGTCAGTGGTTTTCATCAAACTCTCTTTTTCTCACAATTTATCGAAACATCGGGTCGGAAACCTTTATCAAGAATTTATCCATGTATTCATTCTACATTAATTTCAGAGTTATTTAGTTTATCAAGATTACTTTAGTAAACACTGGTTAAACATTTTAGTAAATTATTGGATGAAATTTCTAAAAAATACATTTTATCTTGAGCACATTCGGAACTTTAGAAATTCTAAGTTAGAATCTGATGAATTACAGATTTATTTTAAGGAATTTCTTCTGAAAGACCTATAGTTTGGAGATTTGCGAGCAATAAAACAATGAAATCGATTGAAAGTCTATTTCTTTGGTGTCAGTCATAGCAAAGTTTGTAATTAATAAATGCCAATAAGAAATGATTAAAACAAATTATATTTCTGTTTGAAGTTAAGTCGGGTCAGACTTTTGCTATTGAGAAATGACTGTTTCATTAGACTTATTCCTGTTTTTGTGTCTGTGCTGTCAATTATCGCCGAATGCCTTATTGGTGTCGTTGGGCATCACTTCTGTGTTTCGTTAGTACTTATATTATTGTTCACAATATGTCGACGATTTTATCGACATTTTCGCAGCCGATTCCAAGTCTTGCCCTCAACACAAACAAAATGACCAATGCATTATTGAATAGAGTTCGGACAATTTCATAAATCATTCATGAAACCCGTTTTTACGGTATTCCTATTGAACTAGGAATTAAACTATTCCATTACAATAATAAATTTGAAAGATCTTGCTTGAATTGATTATATCATTGTCTCTTATTGTTGGAAATCGATAAATTCTCGAAATACACTTTAAATATATGTAAAAATCCTTTTTTGATTCATAGCCTAAAGTGAATGATGTGTTCAACTCTTTATCGATAGACATAAAATTCTAGACAACAAAAACGAGTAAAACTATTGTTCTGTAAAAACAAACTTCAGATGAAATATATTTTTCAAGAATTTTGAGATTTAGAATCGAATGAAGAGTATGTTTGAAATAATAGATTTGAATTCTTTAAATGAATTTTAGGCTTAAGATAGAGACTCGAAGAGTAAATGTTTTAAAAGTACTTTTGAGATAAGCCTCTCATAAATAAGGTTTCGTCGATCGACTCAGTTTTGGTTTTGATCCTTTTATTTATTCTTTAATTTATTCTTTTGTTTCAAAAATCGTCGAATTTAAATGTTTTATTTTATTTAAGAAGTAGTAAATATTATGTGTCCTAACAATAATAAGTCTGATTTAGTATAAGTCGTTTTATATTTAATCAATTTGTTTTCTGTTCACTCAATTATAAGACACGGTCTAATCCTACTGTAACTGATCCATAATATTAAAAATTTTACATTTTATCCCTCAAAGGGTTGTTTGCACTAAACCCCAGTTCTCAATAGATGTTAGTTTTAAGGCTAAGATGATATAGAAAACAATCAATGATTGATAACTGTACTCAAAAGTCATAATAATCGACTATTTTTTCAAACATAAACCTCTTCTTTAAGTAGAGTTTTGATTATTTCACGGATGAATTTTCTTTGAGATCTCCCTTTTTTGCACAACATTTTCTTTCAGTTTTCGTTCACATACGCCATGAATGTATGCTTATCTGATATGAGGTAGACTTGGTTTACTTCCTTTGACTCAAATCCGTCTCTGATTCAATTGATTGGATTATTTTTGACCATCTCTTATACATCATATTTCTGTTAAGAATATAAGCAAAGCCAATCAAACTCTACTCGAATACAATTATGAAATGTTGATTAAAATATCTTTCAATTCATAGATTGTGTGACTATCAATGATATCACTAACACATATCTTTAAAATGTATTTTTGTAAATTTAAAATTGGTGTTCAAACCATTGCTAGTCTTTATGCTTACATTTGATAATGTTGAATGACTATACTTTTATATCTTGATTCTTGAAACATTTTTAGACCAAGGTTTAAAGTTATTATAACTGTTCAGACAAAAGCTTTCGTTGGTTCGAGTGTTTTATTAAACGAATCGAAATCTATTTGTTTTCCAAATAGTGCCTAAAATAGTTTGGGACCCGAAAAACGTGTCAGCAGTGGTCGGACATAACATATCATTTTTCTGCCGCATTGAGAGCCAAAGCGAGCCTCGAATCGAGTTTTCATGGATCAAAGATGACCATCCCTTAGAGCAGACACAACTGGTACAGACAGGACTGACCACTGTTCGCATGACCGAAAACGACACAATCGGCTCGTTAGCGCTGAATAATATCCAGCACACTGATGATGGATTTTATCAGTGCATCGCTACAAACCATTTAGGGTTTGATATTTCACTGCCGGCCAGTCTTACCGTCGAAAGTAAGTCATTAATTATACAAAATATTACTATTAATGAAACTAAACTTCAGTGAAATGAATCAACTCTTCCATTCATTCATCAATTCATATAAAAAGCGATAAATAACTAATTGATGCGGAATCAAGACATTGGATGCTTAGCTATTACTTCATTTTTCTGCTTATAATTCAATTATTATCGCTTATTATGAGTCCTTCTATAGGGATGTAATCAATTAATTGCATTTACACGATATATACTTCTATAAAAGTTTATAAACTTGTCAATCGATATGAGGTTCGAATGAAACGTTATTTGAGTCAAAAGAATTCTTTGGAGAATATTGGTGTCCGAACAGTCGATTGCCGACCCATTCATTTGATGAATTTTGTCTGACTTATTGACTGTTTTCCTCATTTTGTCATAACTTAACGATTGGAAAACTGTAATCGTTGTCTGACTAGAGTTGAGAAAATCGGTAAACTTTAGTACACATAATATTGTGTGGAGAAACAAAAACAATTTTAACCTCAATTTAAAATTTATTTCCTCATTATCAATTATGACTGGAGTGTTAAGAGAGGGAAAGCTCTTCGAATTGGCTCTAATTTTTCCAAATAATAGACAAACCCAGAGAGTTATAGAGCTTTAGGTCTCTAATGAATCATTTGTGTTCACATTTTCTTCACTATTTTCGTCGAAAACTTACGAAACTTTAACTAAAATTCAAGTGACAAATGACCTGTCTTTTAGAAAAAGATTAATTTTAACGAACTACCAATATTGCAATTGCTCTCAACATTTTCAATTCAATAGAATGTATAAAAGAAATTAAGATACAAGGTGAATAATACCATGAATATATATCAGCTCGAATTTAAGAGACTATGAATTATTTATTGAAATTCACTGCAAAAGACTTGCATTTTCTTCTGATTTATTATTCATTTTTGTAAAGATTGTTTATAAAATTGGTTTTTTGTTCACTTCTTTTGTTTTAGAATTTGATCGCCGTTTTCACAATTGATTTAAACATTAAATTGTTCTGTACTTGAAATTTGAAATAATTCAAAAAATGATCGACAAAATGATCTGAAGTTTCATTTGTTCATAAACTCGACTACTTTTGAGAGTCGATCGATCAAAATATCGTTTTTATAGAAAAATATTTTCTGTCACAACATTTAAATGAAAATTTCGAATTAAATCCATTACTTTTTGAAAAAAATTATTTTCAATTTTCCAATTCTTTGCTTTTATTTAATAAAATTCTATTTTTGGTTTCACTGATTAGAGTGAAGTTCCGACCATTCATTTCGTTTGATTGATTACAGTCTCAAACACCACTATTTTGTTGAAAACAGTTTCCTTTTCCTTACATTTTTTCTTTGAGAGTTGATAACAAAAAAGTTTTGATAATAATATTCACTTCTAATGATGTGATGAAGAAGTGCACAATAATGAAGGAAAACCATCGAAGCCTCAAAGCATTTATATTTGCCTTTTCTAACAGTCTTTTAGATTTTATTCTTTCAAATATTCCATAATTCAGGCTATAGTTTAAGCTTTTCTCAGCACTGAATCAATATTTGATGTGAAATAAAAATTGTCTTTATTCTTCACAGAATTTTTATCTATTTTTTGAGATTAAGTCACTGAAAGCCAGATTATTTTTGTGAATATTGAATTTAACTACTTTTTCAAAGATAAGTAGTAATTCCTGAAAAATTTCCAATATTTTCAGCTTATGTATAGCGAATATTTTGAAGACCTCTGTAAGACCATACGATTTATTCTTGGTTTGAATCGATTATATATTTGTCAGAAATAAGATTCATATATATTCGTATATTTTTTTTAAGTTATCCATTGAATCGATGTTCAGATACTTCTATTCTATTATTCATTGGAGTAGACATTAGACACAATTCATTAATTCTCTCACAAAATGCTTGGATGGCCGACAACTACTTCTCTATAACATGATAGTCACATTCTAACAAATTAGCGCCCATTCCTTTTGGAAGGCACTGCCGACAAATTAAAAAAATGCATGATTATTTTTTTCTTCTAATTTCAAAAGAAACAAAACAATCACAAAGGAAGCACAGACGATAGATAGTATTTATACCCCCCCCCCTGAGGTCGAGAAATTACCAAATTACCCTCCCCCCTGAGGTTTGAAAAAATTGTATGGGAAAAACGCAAAAAAAAGACGCCCCCCTCAAAAATTTCCGCCGCGCTACCCCAAATTTCCGCCATATTGTCGGCAATTTTTGGTAATTTTACCGATTAAACTGTATTTAAACTGAATTAAACACAATCTAAAATAAATTAACCTTAATTTAATTGGATTTAAGCAGGAATGTGGAACAAAATGGCCGCTTCCGGTCGCAAACTTGGCAAAACACCCATTATGTTCGAGAAAAATCGACCATTTCACCCTCCCCTGAGGTCTTAGACCTTGACGACCCCTGATATATACACACCTATATATGTATATATATACATATGTATAGATAAACTTATCTTCTTTGTCATGAATTTGCCGATAAGTTATCTAGATTACTAATTTTAACTCTACTGTGGGATAAGTGATTATTTGAAGGCAGTGATTTAGTTTTAGCTCATAATAATTAGTCATTATTTGAACTTAGACCAAATTGAGCTCTCCCTAAGTGTTACTGGCTGCCCAGTTGCTTTCATTGTCAACTTAATTATTTAGCAAGCAACAGAAAACAGGTTAATCGGCAAAGAAAATACACTTTCCTGTATAAACTAGATTATTCTTAATGAATAGAATGAATTCCTAGATCATCTTCATGTTAAAAATTTAAAAAAAAGTAAAAATTAATTTGTATTTCAGAGTTCACCTTTCAAAATTCACATTTGTATTGAAAGATTCAAATATGTTTTTAAAAAAGCAGTCGTTTATGAAAGATGAAAACTCGACAATGAAGTGATTCACAACTAACTATATATTGTCTTGCCAATGATTGGTGCCATTCGTGCTATTATGGGTTTATTTAATATTCAGTGTAAAAGCATAATAAAACTTAAGTGTAATTTGTTGAGCGCCAAATCTTCTATCCATTGCTTGATTCTGACTGAAAATCAGGCATGTGCAAGGGGATATTTTCCGAATTATCCCCCCCTAGACCGAGATTTGGTCATTTATCCCCTAGGTTTGAGAAAAAATTATCCCATAAAAACACAGAAAAACTGATCCCCATCGAAAATTTCCATTTTTCAGTAATGGTGGCCCAAAAATTATCAAGTCGGCTATTTTGTCCCATATTTTAACAAAAATAGCATTGTAACTTGAATTATGGCTTAAATAAGCTAATTAACGCTTTAAACTACCGGAAATATTAACAAAATGACGATTTCTGGTTGCCATTTTCGGCCACAATTTTTGAAAAATACCCCCCCCCCCCATTTTGGTCTGAGAATGAGTCATTACCACCCCCCGCTATATCCCCCTAGGGTCACGTACCTTGCACATGTTTAAAATGCTTGCCACTGTTTTCCATTAGAAAAGAAATATGAATTATAATTTGATTTTAAACTTTCATTGTTAAATACTCAATAGATTTATTGGTTTACTCCAGTTTTTAAAGAAAATTTAATTCAATAGATTTTAATTGTGTTATAGCATGGTGAATTCTCTGCCTTCAAATCAGGATTTCCTTTCTATAATAGAGATTAATTGAATGATAAAAGAAAACTTTGGTAGAGTAGAAAATTCGTTAAATTAATGGTTAGATGTGTTACAAATGTCAATTCAAGTGAATAAAATTCAATAATAAAAATTTATTCTTGGCTATTTTGGCATCATTTTTTATATGAAGTTTTGTGAAACAATTTTCTTTGTTTAGTTTTTACTCTGCCATCGATTCTGTTTCTGAAATGAGTTTCGAAGAAGAACTGGAGTTTTAGTAAATCATTTTTATTGCATTCATCTGGAAATACATTTCACCACTTCTTCCATATTTGTATTTAATGTTGGGATCGATAATGAATTTCTCTAAATATTAATGCGAATCACAATTTAATGGAAAATAATTGTCTGGAAAAGAAGCTATAATTTGGTTCCCATTTATTGTTTGTGTTATTAATAGAGTTTGAGAGCTAAACAAAACAGTCATTTCATTTCAATTTATAGATGAATTGTTCCGGTCTTTAGATGTCGGGTACAATCGAATGAATAAATTCTTCTCTTCTTTACATTTCCAGTTCATATATAATCGAATGACTTATACGTTAAAGACAAAAATTTTCGCTCAGAATTCCTCGGATTTTATTTTTCTCTTTCTTTAGGTCCAGAATTGAATCTCATATTTAATAAAACAGAAAATACATCAAAACTATTCTGAACTTTAATTAATGTTTTCTTAGAAACAAAAGGTTTAAACGTTTTTATAATAAATTTTTCAATAATAAAATTTTGGGTTCTACTGATCGTAGGCTTAATAAGGCTTTGTATTATTATTATTATTATAAATTTGTACGCTTCTCTACTACAATGCGCAGGGTAACGCTATTCCATTCGCATCCAAAATCCACAAAATATTAATAGGTCAATTTAGATTAAGTCAGGTTATTTAAGATAAAAAATTGTGTACAAAAAATTCTTTATTTGAGTATGTACTTGCATATAATTAATTTTTGTGGGTTTTGGGTTTGTAGATTTTAGGGTGATTGTCCTATTCTATCTGGCCATCTTCTCTTTATATATTTTGTTGGAAAATGTCTCTACTTCTTGACTGGACTTTCTCAAGTTCATGAATATTTGTTTTTAACAAAAGTACCACTTCTTGCATATCTGTACCTATGGTTTGCATTTTATCATTCGGAGTGAAAATAGAATAAAAACCTGAAATAGATTTTGTTGAGTTGCGTTCACTTTCTGAGGGAAAGAGTAATTGTCATCAAATGCAATAAAGTTTCTGTTATATTATATGGTTTAGTGCTATATTTTATGTAGGCTTTCATCTTTCAAAATGTCTTATAACTTGCAATTTGAAGAATTCTAATATTCAGTTCAATTCAGGTGAAGAATTTGGCTGTTTTTCTATCCATTTATCATTTCATCTGAAGATCTAATCGAAAGGAATGCGAAACAAAATATAAGTTTTTATTGAAAATTCTATTCCTATGATTCCTAACATCCATAACAGTATTATTTGAAAACCTTTTCTGTTTCGCAATTCTTTACAAAACCGTACGTCACGTACAACAGGAGTATAGGAAGAATAAGGCAAAGAATTATGTATTTTGTGGTCAATTCTTGTGCTGAAGCATTACTTTGACAATAAATATTTGTGAAAATAGTCCAACATTTGACCGAACAGTGAAATATGGCATAATGTGGTCTGTAATGAAAGTTTTCTCAGTAATCATCTCTCCTTATTCATTGTCATTGGAAACCAAATCAAATAATGTCTTTGAATTCATAGCATTTTCTTAAGAATCAAATATATATTTATTCTGAAACTAAATTCCATTTCTTAGAACATATATTCTTTTCTATTATGATATTATATTCTGTTTCAATACGACTTATGGAAGAAATATAAATACTTTCATCGATTTTTTGTTGAATGCATTTCTTTCAGATATTTCTATTAATATAAGATCTGATTTTTCAATTCAATCCAAATATCTTTTCTATTAGATATGAATTATCTAGTTACTTTCTTTGGTATTATTAGATATATTTATCAAAAAGCATTTTTATTAAGAAAATAATAATAACAAAAGCAAAAAAAGATTGAAAAACACCTCAATTATAGAAATAGCATTTCTTATGAAATAATTTGTTCAACAGCTCAAAGCCATCACTGATTCTTCATTCAAAACATCTGAGGCTTTATCTTCACTTCTGATTATCAAACGATGCCATCAAAATACTTTACTCTATTTTTCATTTATTCATTACAAGTACTTATTTCAAAAGAACTTGATTATAAATCGTAATGATTAACTTTAATTCTTCAATAAGTTTAATTAAATTTACACGTTTATATATTTTATAAATTATTGTTTACATTTGCCATCTCTGCTTAATATAATATACATCAAGCTAAAGAATATTTGCAAACAAGTACCCTTTTTCGTGACTTTTTTAAACCCTGATTTGAAAAATTAATAATGGTAGAATGAGGGCTTTATAAATTATCTTTAAAGCCATAGTAACTAGCATATTCTGAGACCGGTATAAGGACATGACTTTATATGCAATATCAACAGATTTGAACTGAAATTTATTTTTAATTAATTGATCTGAAGACTGGTCTGAATGCTAGACATAATATTTGGGACCTACAGTCAACTCTCGATTTTATCAACCCGTCGGGTTTTAGGAAATGAGGGACAAAATCGAGTGAAGGACAGAATCTAGACTTTTTATCATTAATCACTATTGGAATGGCTTTTCTGTTTGGGGGACAGAATAGAGAGAGGGACAAATTCGAGTGTTGACTGTATTTCACTGAATAAAATGACTGGTCATTGCATTGAATTGATTATAATGACCTGTCTTTATAGTTGAAGCCTAGAAGAAGGGGGTCTTTAATAAATTATCTTTAAAGCCAAAACCGATTGTTTGGGGTCCAAATCCCCGAAATGATCTTTTAAGTCAGGGCTTAAAAAGTCACGAAAAAGGGTAAATATATGCACATTATTTGAAATGACATTTAAGTCGAATTGAATTTTTGTCGAAATAAATGTCTCTGAAAAGGTTTGATCCTGGAGCTTTGAAACCTTAAAAATAATAGTAGTCTAAATTTGATTGGATAAGTCGGTGTCCAACTTGGAGTCGACAACTTCCCATCCGTTATCAGTGTCCTCTTTCTCTTGATGTTTCTGTTTGATTAGTTCCAATCGAGTCTTTAAACATTGTTTGAGTTTATTCAGGCTATAATACTCGTCTTCCATATATTTTTCGCTTGTTTGATTACTATAAGTATTAAGGTCACATTTCTCTAATTCTTGTTTATGTGACAATAGAACCATTAATTCACTTTTCATTTTAATATACTCTTCATAATAATACTTGTGTTCTTCATATATGGGTATTAATTGTGGACACTCTGTATGTTGTAAACGAGGTCGTAGTTCCGATTCAAGTCTTTGATTTAATTTGAAATTTTCGAAGTCTTGGATCAGTGGTTGTGTAGGTCTGATATATTTGTTGTGTTTACTGTCATTTCTGTCAGAGTTTGAACGTCTTATACTTTGATATGTAGTTCTGTTTGAGATCGAGTCAATTGTTTCGTCTGAATGTGATCTAGCAAACCTTAATGACATATTGGTTGCTATTTTATTCTGAAATAAGTGCAAATATTAATACAATTTTAAATTTTCATCCTTTGAGTTATTATTACGATTTGGAGTAAATCGTTGTCATCGACACTCATCTCCATATCATTTTGGTTGACCTTTTGCGACAAATCAGTAAAATATGTGTTCATATGAGCGTCCAGTCTCTCATAATTGTCTTCAACATAATTCTCATCTTTTGAATAAAAATTTTGTAATCCGAGTAATTTTGTTTGAAGTTTTGTATAAAATGAATACCATTTTGATGAGTAGGCAAAATACAGTGATAGGCCGGCCTCGGACACAATTGAAATATTTGTTCAACAATTAGTTCCAATTCTCTCATTGATGGTCTCTCATCTGGTTCTTCAGACCAGCATTTAGTTAAGAGGTTTTCGATTAATTCTGGACAACCAGTTATTAGAGGCGGGCGCTCTCTTTTAGTGCCGACAACCCACATTATAGCGAAGGGTGAATCTATAAATTGTTCCCAGGGTCTTCTTCTTGCTAAAAGTTCCCATAATATGATAGCAAAACTGAAGACATCACACTTTTGACTGTATGTATTTGTCCGAAACACTTCGGGTGCCATCCATGGAATCGAACCCTAAGGTCAAGTAGTTGAACAAGTTTTTAATTGAACGGAAACTTACCCTACTCATTGACATAATCGAGCGTAGGTCACAAACAGTTCCGAAATCACTGATCTTAAGACAAGTTCCTCTGTTTATAAGTAATAAACTGTAAGATAAAAATTAAATTACATTTTATATAATTTTATTGAAAATACTTTAAAGATTTGAGATCTCTGTGAATGAGGGGTTTGGGTGTCATTGAGTGCATATAAGAGACACCGCGCGCACATTGAAGCAGCCATGATATGACATGCCATAGTCTGTAGGGCACCTTCAACTTGGAGTGTATCACTGGATCAAAGAGAAACATCATTAGGATGAGTTGAAAAACAATGTCAGACCATCGTAAACAGTTCCGTTCTCTGCGTACTCCATGACCAGAGCCACAAACTTTTCTTCTTTAACAAAGCAAAGGAGACGGACTATATTTTGGTGACAAACTCGCGATAAATTCTTTAATTCGGTGTAAAACTCCTTTTTCTGCTTTTCCTCTCTCTCATATATCTTGACGGCCACCCGATGTCCTTTCCACAAGCCCTCTTTGACGACACCAAAAGCTCCCTTTCCCACAATCTAATAAGTTGATATTTTTTCAAACAGATTCAATACAATGATTATTATTTTCTAACCCCTTTTAATTGAATTTCTGAGGCATTAATTTGAGGAGAAGAACACGAAATTGTTTCAGACATTACTGTCAGTCAATGAATATTTTGTTTTTTTTCAAATCACAACTAAAAATGACTTAAATATTGAAACAATTTCTTTATGGCATTGATTTATCAATTTTCAAACACTTGATTCTTATTTGCGTATATGCTTTGATTTGAGTTACAATTTGGTCAATTGAACCACCAATGCTCTCAATCTCACTACTCATATATTTTTGAATGTTTTAAAAATGAAAAATACTTATTTGTGATATGAAAAGCAACTGTAAATAAATGATTAGATTAAAAATCAAAATATTTTTTAGCTCAGTCAATTGATTCTTGGAAGTTGAGAACAAGCTTTGAATAAAATCTTCTAACTACATTATCACTTTATTGATTGCTAGCCTAGAAATGAAATAGAGTGCATTTCTAGAATCTGGATCATATCTAAATCTTATCAGACCATTGCATGATAAAATAAAAGACAGCTCTATATTTTGCTTTTATAATAAACATTAATTTGCAATATATTAAACATTAAAGTCATTCGTTATTTTGGTAAATCATTAGGGAAATCATATAACTCTCGACTGTCATCTGAGACTTCTATTAATCCTTCAAAATATCTAATTATTTCTAATTCGAAATCAAGTATTTATATAACGAAATCATTTTGAAATCTATACTAAATATTTATGATCACCACTCGATAATTAGTCTATCAAACAATCATAGAATTGAAAGAAATGTTTGGCTCATATTCTGTTCACAAATCTATTGCAATGAGAGTATCGACAAATGAGGGTCTCATCAATTCATTTGGGATGTCATGAATGCATTGGGTGTAATATGAGTGCGAATCTATTGATGACTCCAATGAATGGCTGCTAATAACTAAAAGGTGTTAAACTTTGTGTCCGACAAATTCTCGGCTCTAATGTTGTTGTCATCAATTTGGTTGTTTGTTCTGTTGTTCAATATTTTTGTCGGCAAAACATGTAATATATTTGGCACATAAAGTGATGCATCGATGATCGCAACCATTTATCGCCTCTTTTATTAATATAATGAATGGATATCTCATTAAAGAAAATGAAGAGAAGATTTAGTGACAGAGATGTCACACTTTTGGTACATTTATATTCATTTATAACTGTTTTGGTATCAACAATAATTTATAGTCAATTTATTTCTTGGACTAATGAATGGCCAATTAATTCTTTTTTAATCAAATGCCATCTAAAAGTCCTAGAGATTTTCGTTTGATTTATACCGTGGCTTTCGTTACAATGACTGATAACTTTGATCTCATTATCATTGGAACAATCGATTGAACAGCATTTTCAAACTTTTAGCTTCTTTTGATTTCTATCTTTGAGTCATTCTTTTGTATGTTATTCTGGGCTAAAATGCTTTTTCTATGCTTTAAATATAGTATTTGTCACACAAATCAATGCATGCATTGAATATCATTTTACGCTATTCTATGATTTACTCCTATTCTAGACTTGAATTTAAAGATTCTTTAGTCATAAAAATCTTTTCAGAGATAATTTAAACGCTCCAATAGTTTGTCTTTACACTAGTCTTTTGTAAATTTTTATCCTCACAAATATTATTTTGTTTAAACATTGTTTTATCGGTCCTTTCATTCGATACATTCTTTCAACTTCTTCTACACGACTCATAGAATGGATAATAAACTTCAGGACCATATGTGTCACCGATATTTCTATTCAAAGAGGGCTTTCTTGAAAATTAATTGAAATTCTATCACTCTTTCGATTTTTAAACGATTTTAAACTCTGTAGATTTCATTTGATGTATAGATTTTAGGATTTATTTTAATTGAAATGTATTTGAAGTATATCTAAACTCATTAAAGTTACTCAGATTTAAATAAATTTTGGTTAAAGTTAAGTGATTTGAGAAAATAATATCACTTTTTTATAAAAGGAAAAATAGCTAAAAATATGTTATCTGTTGAAAATGTTGTGATTTTGACCGTCGGTTTGATATGTCTTAAGGGAACAATTTTGTTGTTTGAATTCACGCCTACAAAAAAAAATTGCCTTATTTTGAGTCTTCTATCTTATCAATAAACGAATGGTTAGCTCTAAACACAGGTATTAAAGCGAAAGAATATATGGTCACAAAAAATAATAACTTACTTAATTGAGCGAATATTTTCTTATTTATCTTCAAATGATAGCAATCATAAATATTTTAGAGTTGTCTTTTTCGGGTTTATAATTCAATACTTGTATTTATTGGTTCTCATTTCAAATTCATAGCGATATGTATCCAAACAAATAATCCAATGTTTGCATTGAAAACAGAATAATTTGTGAGTCATATAAACAATAGAATAATAATCTGAATGAATAAAATTTGAATAAATTGTGAGAATAGAGTATATGATAAATGATTTAAAATATACTTTTGATAAATATACCAGATCATTCAACTGATTCGTTTGTGAGTTCTATATATTCACTCATGAAAACCATATAATCAGAATTTTTTTTATCTAAAACTCGAGAATCTGGCTGACAGTCTGTTCCCAAAAGATTTCTGAAGAGTTTTGATTATGAAATAGCCCTCATATCTCATCTTATTTTCCATTCACATTATATTCTGTTCCCATTGATAACTGAAAGCCCGAAGGCGTCAAATGAAAAGTTTTATTCTGGATGTTGTTGTTTGGGGAACCGTTGCGTTGAGTATTGCCTATGCATTGCCTTCAATAGGCATTCACTATAATATAATAAGTGAACCTGAAATCAGTCGTAAAATTTCAAGTCTTTTCTCTATTTTTATGTTTTTTGTTCAATACTTCAAAAGTAGTGAATGTTTAGTACTTAAGCCAAACTAGTCTTACATTATTGGCATTAAATGCGTTCAAATATTTCTTTAGAGCCAATGCATCAGCAATTGATGTGAAGCTTATATTAGTTTAGCTAAGAATCGATCGAAACAGAGTGTACTTGAGTTCAGTACACAATTTTAATACGAGTCTAAAGAAAATACAAAAAAGACAATAATGCAAAAGAATAAACACTTCTTCGTGTGGTTTGATTGACAGCCAATGATTTCTTAGTGTTTTTGTCTTTCCATTCGACTCATTGTTATTTTTATTCAATTCCCAGACTCCCCGACCATATTATCTGAGACCCAAATGAGCGAACATGCCTTACCGTCGACCAGAACATCTTCGACGTCCAAAAGTGAGACATATAATAAGCTGATGCCGTCTGGATATTGTGCGCCCTATACTGGATCTGTCTGTCGCTCTTATATTCCGAGCAATAGTTTGGTTTATTTCAATCTAACGACAGACGACTTTGGAGTCCACATACCTATGAATGAGATGATAACTCAGAATCTGTGGTCAGAATTAGTGCTATCACTTCAAGAGCCCTGTCGTAGTGCCGCAGAGACTTTGTTATGTTACTACGCTTTCCCTCAATGCCATTACACTCAGGGCTTTCCCGTCAGCAAAATATTATGTAGAGAAGACTGTATTGCAGTTCGAGAATCGTTATGCAATCGGGAGTGGGCTCTACTCGAAGATAACAAGCAGAAAGGCATTTACTTCAAATCTCGCGGACACTTCCGACTTCCAGACTGCGATATGCTGCCCAGCCACTCCAATCTGACAGACCCTCCCTGCTCTCATGCATCACTGACAATTCTGAAAAAGGATGAAGTTACTTATGATTGTGTGAATGGAAGAGGAAGGTACTACCAGGGAACGGTTAATGTGACAAAGGAAGGCATACCATGCCAGCGTTGGGATGACCAAGTGCCTCACACTCACAATAGGCCTCCGTTTGTTTTTCCAGAGATTTGGAACTCTGAAAATCACTGCCGAAATGCGGGCGGAGAGGAACCACATCCCTGGTATAGTAATTTGTTTGGTCATATCCTTATACAATGTTTACTCTTTGGATATAACTAATAGTTTTTTGTTGTTTTGGAAACGACAGGTGCTATACTGCAGATCCATTGATCCGTTGGCAACACTGTGACATCCCTTCTTGTGGTAACATTTCTTATCTATTATTGTGTTTATTCGCGCGAAAAGTCAAACAATTTTCAAAACAAATAAAAATTTAATTTTAAAATTAGATGCAGAGGAGAGCGCCCACAACGAGACCATCGATCCGGCGCTCATCGAAATACTGTCGACTCCTCTTCAGACAAGTTTTAATCCGCCGCTTATATTGATATTGAGCTCAATTATTATACTGATATTCGGCTGCCTTTTAGTCATTATTTTGACAATTTGTCGCTTAAATAAGTACAGAAGGAGAGGCTATAATGCGGCCCTCACCACCGATGTTGAGATAGACCTTGATAAAATTCCATCAAACTTTGCCTATCACTCGACTTCAGTTAAACTCAATCCAAAGTTAGAGGCTTTAGAATATCCTCGAAATGACATTATCTATGTGAGAGACATCGGCGCCGGTGCCTTTGGACGAGTCTTTATGGTAAGTGAGCTGTTCTTCATTATCGCTACCAATAAGTAGGAACGCATCAAAATAATTAAATTATGCAAATTTCGGTCACTTCTTAGCTCTGATTCAATTGAATAAAATTTTCCTTAAGTAACACAAAGTTAATACAATTTCAATAATTGTTTCAGAAATGAATTCCTTTCCAATAATCGAGACTCGAATATAGAGTTCACAGATATTAATGTTTCCATTAATTGAATTGAATTTGATGTTTGAATGTTAGGCTAAAGCACCGGGTCTTGTGAAGAGTGAAGAGTTTACTTTGATAGCCGTCAAAATGCTTAAAGAAGAGGCTACTGAAGACCTTCAGAGTGACTTCGAAAGGGAGGCGTCTCTTCTGTCTGAGTTTGACCATCCAAATATCGTCAAGATTTTAGGGGTCTGTGCTGTCGGTAAACCCATGTGTTTGTTGTTTGAATATATGGGAAGAGGAGATCTGAATGATTTTCTTCGTTCGTGTTCTCCTTCTAATTACATAATTAAAGCCCTGAATAGCGACAACTATAATGACATTCGACTCAATCATTTAGATTTGTTGAATATCGCGCGTCAGATCGCAGCCGGAATGGTATACCTGTCCGACCGTAAGTTTGTTCACAGAGATTTGGCCACAAGAAACTGTTTAGTCAACAACACTATGGTGGTGAAGATTGCAGACTTTGGTCTGTCCCAAAAGATTTATTCTTCCAACTACTATAAGGGCTCAGAACACGACGCCATCCCTATTCGGTGGATGCCTTTAGAGTCGATTCTCTTCAGTAAATTTACAATTGAGACCGACTGTTGGGCTTATGGTGTTCTCCTTTGGGAGATATTTTCGTTCGCACTTCAGCCCTATTACGGTATGACTCACGAAGAAGTGGTCAAATTTATCAAAGAGGGAAATGTTCTCAACTGTCCTGACTCATGTCCGCCACAAGTTTATCAACTGATGAAAATGTGTTGGAATAAAAAGCCTTCAAATAGGCCGGCCTTCAAAACAATCCATAGGACTTTGTGTGCCATTTATGAAGATATTTATAAATCGCATCAAAACTGTCGCTCCGATAGAAGTCAAGTCCATTTGTAAGCTTCTATCGGAATATACATTATTTGAATAACGACTCAGTGCTTGAGTTCATTAATAACTGCCTAATGGTGTCTTCCATTACTGCCATCACTTCTTCCATAAACATTAGCTATAATTTCAATTTTTAAACGCTTTTAACTCATCTTTTGCTGATAAGAAAACTAATCATAGTTTTTTTCTGGAATATCCAAGATCTCTAACATTTAAAAGCATAATCCATTTTAACACAATTTATCTAGACCATCAATTTTCCCTTGCTCGCTCGTACTATGATCAGTGTTTAAAGCACATAATTGTCAAAATAGTAGATTAATTATTTGTTTATACAAACGGTTTACTGAGTGTTGAGTTGATTATCACTTTAATAGGTTTATGTATTAATGTTTTGCACTTTTTTGCTCAGATTATTCTAGCTTTTATTTGAAAGCTCTCTAAATATTTTATTTTTTAAGAGAATTTCAGAAGAAGAGAGAAAAGGGTTATAAAATGATGAAAATAAAAGCAGTCACAACTGCTTGTTGCATTCTCTGGACTGATGTCTAGCTTTCAGGTCTCCAAGATTTACTTAAATAGAAGTTCATAAATTTTATTCATAAATCCATGAATTTTATGTTTGAATTGAAATGACTTTAAAAACATCTAATGATTCAAATTCATTGCTCAGCTTTGAGTCGACCGCAAAATCAGAAATAATTTCTTCAAAATGTCATCAAAATTTAATTTGATCTCAACTCGAATCTGATTAATAAAATTAAAAATCTTGTATTCAATATTTGACTGTAAATTCAGAGGCAAAATATAGTCTGCAATTCAATAATTTATTATTTATTTGATTCCAATTCTCAAAGTTATTTTCCTTTGTTAACATTTTAAATCAAAAGAACAACAAATTTAAAACTAATCTATCGATTATTGTAAATAATGTAAAATAAACGCAAAAAAATATAATTCATTTTAAAGGCTAAAAATGAATTGTTATAATAATTGTAAAATATATTCGATACTAACATTTAATACTTAAGTATAATATATTTAGTTGTAATTAATCTAATGATTCATTTATATTATGGCATATAATTTAATGTTATATCGATTGACACTTTAGTTCCAGTAATGAAAAGCAATTAAGAAAAGAAAACAATGAGTTTATTCTCATATTTTATTTAATCGAACTAGTTAATCGAATTAATTATATTTGGTCGACTGAATTTAGCTAGTCATTTTAATTCAATTATTAAATTTCCAGATTTTTTAAATCTGTCTTAGTCTGGAATAGTCGTTGTGAAATAAATTAGATGTGCCTGGATAACTGCATCACAGACATTGTCGGACATCATATTTCACATTCACTACAATTATTGGAACTTTTTGTGTCAACAGATGTAACGGAAATTAGATTTTCTGTAATAATATTCGGTATAATATATATGATATATATATATATATATATATTAGAAACTATTTCAGAGGAATTCCACTGAAATGTGTTCTTCACTTAAAACAGTTAAAGTCATTAAATTCAACACAAGTTTCTGTATTTCCAAACATCAAAATATATATCTATTACAGAAACTCTTATCACATATTTTATGTGTTTTGCCAAATGTTTTTTCACTGCATTTAAACACAATTTACTACAAAAATTCGAACAAAAATAATAACACTTTGTATGATATAAATCGTAAACATTTCGAGTTTTTCTAAACTTATTAAATTAAAAATAATATAAAATTGTTTTAATTTTGATCATAAATAAAGTTCTAATTTTTTCTTATTTTTAGAGTTTTTCAATTAAAGTTTCATTTGATATCCGTCTAAGAATTCTTCATATTCTTGGGTTCTGGGCTGAGGAGTTGTAGGGTTAAGTGAGACGATACTCATCTTTTTGGACAACTCCATGAAAATAGAGCTGATTCTGCTGTTAATACTACTGGTGTTGAGCTCATTGTCAACGTCTGGTGTAGTGACAGGAGTCGACTCTTCCGAAGAGGTGATCTGTAATTTAGATTTAATGGTTCGCATCGCACAGTGAACTCGAAAGTGAACGATAGTCTCGAGTAAATATCCGGTATAATCGCGTCGGGCTCTGTCCAACCATAGCCGCGCTTCAGCGAACTCATCCACTGATAAGTGAGTTAATCCCAGTTCCATAGCCGAGTGCGGCGCCAAAAACGTGTCGACAGTAATACGATTCTCACTGAATGATCGCGAATATAATCAATCAATCACTCAAATAAACATTAATTCTCTTCTCGACATTCATTTGCAATGAAATTCACCGATACTTACCATTCGAGCACTTCTTTGAAGCACTGTTGGGCCTAATTGCACAACAAATTAACCATTTAATTACTTCATTCAATTCAAACATTTGTCATACCTGTAAGGGATAACCTAAAAATCGCAAACACATCCCTTTCAGAAGCATAAGTAGCGCATAATTATCAAGAGGACAGTCTTCAACATCTTTTTTAAAGATTAAATTCAAAATTTAAATAAAATTTATTTTTATCATTAATAATGAGTTTTTTGAATAATTGGTTAGTTTTCTGCTCAAAGACTATATTAATATTTATAACTATTCATAATTCAAATGAAATTTGAATTAATCTACGAATAATGAGAGCTTGGAATTTATGTGCAAATACTTTCCCTATCATTAGGTTAATGGATTGTTTTCTCGTTGAATAATTGCCAACTTTTCTATTTTGTGTTATCATTCAATCACTTTTAATGCAGAAAAATTGACAAAAAAAGTTATTTTGAATACTATTTTCTGATTAATGTTTGAATAACTATTACATAGAAATATGATTTCATCTATTATTTCGAAAATTATACGATTGATTGTAATTAAGTTAAGTAAAGATATGAATTAGACTTACTTTTGTCGTCTATATATTTAGTCAATGCTTTGTCAACTCTTTCGAGAATAGGGTTCAGTATCTTTGGTGAATTGCCGACTGCAGCGAATATATTCCAAATATAATGGAATTCCTTTGTTTTAAAATATAAGACAACAAATGAATTTGACCATTAAATAATGAAATACTGACCAAAGCTGGCAATAAAAGCATTTCATTCTGTGCAAAATATTTTTCTGATTGTGTGATTGCAAATTTTTCAGCAGGAATAGTTTTTCCCGCGTATCTGATCTTCAATTTCGGGACATTCCTTTGTATTGCATAAAAAATGTTTCAAATTATTAGAATGAAACAAATTTGTGGTTTACTTCAAAATAGCGTCGATTTCATCCTTGAGTTCGTAGTGATTGTCTTCAGTCATAATCATGTAGAGGAAAGTGGCGTATTGGTAGTTGTAAGTGGCCGGTGACCACTTACACTCCTTGCGAAGTATATCCGCATATTTGGCAGAATTTCTCCAATCACATTGAACTCTAGTAAAGTCAATAATAGTTAGCCTGGAGCATTGTAACAAATGGACTAAACTAACGAATGACACCACAATAGTTCCCAATAACAGATATTATGGAATTGTTTCCATTCGTCCTGAATTGAAATGCATTTCTTGTAGTTTTCTATCGCCTAATGATTTGAAAAATTCCAAATTCAACAAATGATACAAAAGATTGATTTGTTGAACACAGACTTCATTGACATTTCCTTTGAGTTGTTCGAGTCTTCCCAAAAATAAGAGGAAAAATGCGCTCTAATTTTAAAACAACATTTTAGACTTGTTTTTAGAAAATAGTTTTAACTCACGTTTGGATATAATTTCAGACTGAAGTCTAATAATTTTTGGACACATTGGAGGTCTCCCTGACCCAAACCTATCAGCAATTTGAATCAATTAATTGTCATATCTAAAGAAATGCCAGCATAGTGAGTTGCTGACTTTGGCTATTTTTGTTTTTCTTTGTTAAGTTTATGACAAATGATTGTCAATGAGATGATAAAGTGATGGAGTGATGGAGTCTCACCGAAAATGTGTTCGATATAGCACTGGTAACAAAGCATTATTAGAGCCGCCAGAGGACATCGAAGTCCTTCAATCAATTGAGTTGATTGTTCCAATTCAGCGAATCCTTGAGTCCTATCGCCTGAAAAGCCAACGAATTCGAGTAATTTCAACACTTTTGAGGGCATGTGTGAAATCATCTAGCAAATAAATTTGTAAAACCGTTCAAATTATTATCATTTTTCACTAAATTATGTTTTGAAAAGAAAGCAAAATGAGGCAAAACCTAATCAATAATAAGAGTGGTTTAAAGGCAATGATTATTAAAGTTTATAAGTGAAGTCAAACGAACAAATGATCTCAAATTTTAGAAGTCTTTGAAGCATTCAAATCAGTTTCATCACTCGATTCAATAGTTTTTCTATTTGACATCAAATTATTTAAACTGTGATTAAATAGGAATTTTACCTTGTGGTTATAGTCCAATAAGTTAGCAAAAGTCTTGAAATATTTCACTGAAAACTGATATAAGGATACGTTTCACTCATTGCACTCAAAGCCTATCCAAAAATGGTTCGTGATTTAAAGCAGCCGAGTCTATACTCAATCGACTTTCGGGGCTGATCAAGATCATAGGTTGTCATCGAAACACATGAGTTCACCATTATTTCATAATAATGAAGAACCGAACATTACAGCAGTGATTTGCTCAACATGTGACTATCAAGATAAGTTCTTGATTTATTTCAATTGTACCAAACACATCTACCAAGTTCATTTTCAACTTAATATATGAATTTCGGTAAACAAGTTCATTTATGGGTAGTTTTAATGAGTCTAATTTTTATATCTTACTAAAGTATAAAATGTATTTTTCAAATCTTGTCTTATTTAGGATTTTTAGCAATGGCAATTTCGGGTTTCATTGTGACCAGGCTTTGAAACAGAACGAGTAGTCATTGTTTAACTCGCGCTTATTTATAGTCACAATTGAAGATTACAGAGAAGAGCAATAAAATAAATTTTTTATTAAAAACTCAATTCACGTTCTTTTAATGATCGAAAACTGAATGAAGACTCCGTTTTATTTGTGACCATTTTTAAATAAAAGCTAAACTGATCAATTAAACTCATTTACCAGATATGAATATGTCAGGGGTCACCAAGGTCAGGGCCCTAAAGGGGTATAAAGATAGGGTATGCCCCTATGGCGACCACTGGAATAAATATCTCTTTAAGGACGAGAGCCCAACAATCTGTGAATTTGTCACAAACCAATCAGATTAAGGGAAAGTTTTACCGACGGCTCGCGCCTACAAAACATTATTAAAATAAAATTTAGTGAAATACAGTAAAACCCATTTATTGTGT
>JAQIWP010000617.1:0-22543 GCA_034695525.1 Euzetes globulus | reverse complement strand
TAATCTACCTGGTGATTTATCCGAATTTTCATGGTTTTTGAGAAATTTGTTAGTTGCTCTGGTGGATTACATGGAGCAAATCCTTACTGGTGAATTATGTGAATCAACCAATAGTTCTTTTAGTGTAAATGTTTTCAATCAATGATTAATAAAAAAGTTAATTGAATTGCAAATAAAATTTTATTTTAACTGAATTGACGACTAGTTTAGCGGTAAAAAAGTCTAACTATATTTGAAATTAAATATATTTAAAATATCATTTATTTACAGACAATTAGACCAATGGTTTGATTCGACAAAAGTTTACATTAAATAATGAAATATTGGCACAAAATATGTCCACAAATATATATATATAATATATGATAAGTAGAATATTCTTTACATAGTTTTTTATTGAAGAAAACGACAAACACTCGGAAATATTTGCGAATGTCTTACAAATAAAAAACATAAAAATCTTTTACTAAATATTCAGTCGTTTGTGTAAACAATACTAAGATTTAGCGAATGAACAAACGGATGGCTCTTCTGAATTCGATTTTGTCTTCTTCTGTCAAATCAAACAAATCATTAATAATGACAATAATTGCTTTCAAATTGAGTAAAACACTGACCTTATGTTTGGGACAATAGAGTGAGAAGTTTTCCTCATCCATTTCACAGCCTTAACACAAATATTACTATCAATTATCAAACAATCGATTTCTCATTGAATACCTTTTTCTTTTGCACACAAATAATGAAATTGTGAAGTATTGCAACTCTTTTGAAGACAGCCTAACGTCGCGCCCGAAAGCTTACATTTTGTGCAAATCTATTCAAACCAATATTTATTCCAATTATTAATTTTAATTAAAATCAATTAATTTTTCATTAATGATATTTTGACTAAAATTCGGTAATTTAAGCTTATATCAGGCTGTTTGGTATATTTTAAAGAACTTCTATTTGACAAGGTAGAATTTCCCGGAAAACACGTCATATTGAAGACCATTATTTCTCTAGCTTATACTAGCTTATTTCATCGAATTCTTCCCATTAGTATTTAAGGTGTGATCGTCGAAACCAGACCTAATTCTTTCTCAATTTATAGACTATTTGATTAGCTAATAAAAGATTAATAATTGAGGTTGCACCTAAATTGCACCTAAAATATGAGCTTAAAGTTGAAAATTTGAGCAATGGTGAAAAATACACAAAATTTGCTTCTAATATATAAGAGAATTTTTTAGCGCTATGCTCTAAGGGTTAAATTATCCTTTAAATTATGGTTGGGGCAATTTAAGCCTACATATAGAATGTAAACTTATTGGCTTGTTACTTATTACCTACATATAACTTTTATTAGATAGATAAAAATGTTTGGCAGGTCAGAAAATGTAAATATCTCCTGAACGGTAGGGAATATTGATATCAGGTAAAAAGCTTTATGTACATCTATTTTCATGTTATGAAGTCCAATATCGATCATTTTTACAAATTACGCGATCTATGAAATTTCAGGATATTCTCGAAGGTCCTAGTCACAAATTAAATCTGAAATGACACATCAGATATTACTATTGATTTTGATAGAGGATGAGTTGTACTTTCATTTGACTTATAAATCATTAAAATCACTTTACTAAAAAATATTTACAGCTTTTTAAACATTAATAATTTTTCATTGAAAACAATTTTAAAAATTTCAAAATAGATATAAATCAATTTTTTTTAAATTTTGAGAGAACTCAATCCTATCAACAAATGTTATCATTGCATCGATGCTCTCTTTTATAGTTTGACCCACAAACATTTTTTAATGTTACAAAGTTACAATGAATTTTGAATTTTAAAGTAAAATTTTAAATTTTCTGTGGGCTTAACTAACTTATAATAGATAGAGCATCAAAGCTGCTTATTGCTCCAATAATAACATTTATCTTTTAAATGTCTTTATATAATTTAATCATTTTTAAAGTATGGAACATTTAAATGTTTTTCTTTAATAACTAATAAAAAATAAAATCCACCTTGCCACTTTTTGTTATCCTTAATAATTTATATAATACAACCTGATATTTACCAGAAAATAGATAACAAGAATATATTCTTCAAAAAAAAGCAGACAATGGTGTAAATCATAACAAAGTACCTAATCCACCAGAGATGGCCAATAGGTTCCTCGTTAATTCAAAATACCTATCCCTCTAGTTATCTTGGAAAAAATTGTAGTAGAAGTTTGATGAATTTCAACCTGATCACCAAAAATACCCCTGAAAAACTTTTGATTGACCATCACTGTGTTTCATTCTAAACAAGGAATGGATTTTCTCACTGAAACTTACATTTAAGATGTGCATGAACATATTCTGAATATAATCAATCAACCATCTCGTAACAAAGATTTGGGGGTTATTTGTCAACAAATTAACGGTGAATATTCATGATAAATTTGAGAAATCTTGGAGAATGTTGTGAATTACAACAAATTACTAGCTAAGTCAAAATCCCTCCGAGAAAAGAGAAGACTGGCCTAAACTGACCAATGGAGATGGGTGCAATTTAGTGGTACTAAACTTCACTTAAATCTAGTTTTAATGAGAGTTTAAACATAATTACGGTTTCGTTGGATTCAATTATGACTTCTTCGAGATTTTTGACGCGATGTCCGATTAAATAGACGCCATTCGACCAAACAATACAGTCTTCGTGAACCCAAACCTCGGAATTGGGCGAATGAGAAGCCGTGGCTTCAGTTTCACTATTTTGTGGCATAACTATACTCTTAGATAACTGTTTGGGTCGACCTCTGTTTGTCGTGTCTTCACTGCTCTCAGATTTTCTTCTTCGGCCTTTCTTTTCATTTGTTTTGTGTTCACAACCGATGACTGAATCGATTGTTTTGTCGTAAGAGTCAAACAAAGAACTTTGCGATTTCATTGTAGAAGCAGTCATTTGGACCTTATTCTTGTCATCTATTGATATAAAATATGGTCCAAACAGATCACCCAAACCTTTATAATGTGGCCCATTATGACAGAGTGCACAGACCCACGATTTGTCACTTGTACTGAGATCGTAATGTGGGGATAGAGTGGACACAACTTTCTTGGATGATGTCAACAGTGAAGGCCTTCGAATAGGTTTAATCGGGTCTGACTTTGTTGTAATTGATTTGATTTTAACGTCCTTTTCATCTTCAGGCTTAGTGGAGGCGTTGACGATAGCATATCGAGTCGATACCCTTCCCCTTAACTTTTCCATTCTGATAAACGGACCGACAGTTTTCTTACGTTTTGAGGTCTGTTTCAAAGGGTTGACAACAGTCAGCTCATCGAATCCGTGCGCATCGATGGTAACACTGGTGTTGATTCCAATTTCTTGAGTGACTACTTTTTTACTCCTCTTTGTAGTGCTTCCCGAGTCTGAAGGATTGGCTTCACTGTTATTGTCGTCACTATTTCTACGATTCTTACTACCGAAGGGTCGGCCGCGCTTTTTCTTACCCGATTCAGGTCTTGTATTGTTTGGAGGCGCAAACTCTTGAGCTGGAGTTGAACTCTGAGATGAAGAGACGGAAGGGGCCCACGACCCAGAACCACATTGAGTAGGTCTATATGGGGGCTGGTACGGCAAACAATTCAAAGCTGGACCAACAGATCTGCCACTAGACGACAGGTAATTGTTTTGAGACAATCGAGGTCTCATATTATTGTGCGGCCATTGCGGCCAATTCTTCTGTTCTGAATACCGGCTGTAATAGTCTTTTTCCATTTGCCAGTTATGTGGGGCACGACTCTCGCCATACGCCGAATGAGTGGTTTCGGAGTCCGAAGACTGCAGCGAATCTCTCGATTCGGTTCGCTTACAAACAACAGGAGGAATAATGTGTTCAGCCATCACTTCTTTAGATAATTCAGACGACACCTCACTGTTCGGCAAAGAAGTGTTTATTTTCTTTAAAGCATTAATTTCTCCGTTAATGCCGACCGGAGTGTCATTAATATTGTTCGCAACTCTGGAGTTAATTTGATGGATAACCTCTGGTTTGGATTCGTCCAGATTCGAGTAAATGAGATCATTATCACTGTTGGAACTCTTAGTTTCGTTTGTCTCACATTTTTTAAGCTCGATATCATTTTCATTCGGCTGTCGATCACTGGAAACCTCTTTCCTATCGTTGGGAATGTCAGTAGAGTTGAGGTTAGGACTGGATTGAGGAGGGGTACATAATCTATTTTGATCCAGATTATAATAAGTAGGATATGGACTTTCCGGATCATTGTTCACATTCTGGTCATTATTATTATAGTTCTTAAGAGTTGTGTTCGAATTAATATCAATGGAACCGTTATTATTATAAGCAGTTCGAGTGTCCGCAGTGTTGTCCGACTCAGTCATTACCATCTTTTGTAATGATTGCAAAGGATTGGAAGCACTCCCGTGACTAGAGTTGTGATTTTGATTGCTAAAGAGTCCTGTCTTTCCCTTTTGCACCGACTGTTGTGAGACGTCGTTATGTGTTGAGTGGGAAGAGTGGGAGGGCGAGAACTGTTGCGTCGGTACTGAAGACATATGACTGGGCGAACGATTCACAGACGTGTGTTGCGATATCGGCGAAGGAGTAGTGCTCGGAGAGGACATCACATTTGGTGAACGGGACCAGTCTTGGGGTGACTGTGAAGATGACCGGTGCTGAACAGTGTTTCCGCTATAGTTATTGCAATGAGGAGAACGCAATGGCGGAGAATTCAAACTTTGGTTTCTGGACACGAGTGGGGGCGGAGGTATTCCCTGATTATAATTGTGCGAATTGTGTGACATTTGGTCTGAATTCCAATACTTTAAATTGGATGAAGGAATCGGTTGTCGTATTGCCGGAGGAATATTAGCTGCATATGGACCGCATGTGTCGTACATCTCATTGTACTGACTCACGGGTTGGCCATAACTCTGGCCCGAGTTCGACGAATTGTAATGAAGATGTGATGAATGCGATGTTGGACTACCGGTGCTGTAATGGTTTTGATCCGAATAATTTGATGGATGAGCGCTTTCCGTATGATATGTTAGATAATTATTGGACACTCCGGAGGGGCTCTGTTTGAGACACAGTTTATTTAAATTAAAAGACAAATCGAGGGTAAAATAAAGGTTAAAATAGATTCAGTACTTACGAGAACGTGATTCTCATAGTTTCGATTCGAGTAGAGATCAGCGCTTACCACTGATGGCCCTGTCCAGGCATAAATCACTATATTAGTCACTGACAACTTTTATCAATTTCAAACTAAACCGAACAAAACTCGAGTAAAGTTAGTAAAAACAGAACAAAATGTGATCTAATGTTGATTTAAGCCCTAAAAAGTGTATCGAAACTGAGTGACCTTGAAATTAATGTTTGCTATGAATAATGAAATAACTTTCACCAAAACCTCTTCAATGCTAGAATCAAATGTTCCGAATAATAATTGACTTCAAATTGAATATTATTTATTTGAGGTCAACTGTTTTTCACAACAAGTTTAACAAATTGAATGTTTGGTCAAAAGTGAGATAAACTTCTTTTAATGGTATTATTTATAACAACTAATAATGAGTTTTCAACAAACAAAAGGTGTTTTAAAGCAAAGCATAAAACGGCGCAACGCTTGAAATGCAAGTATTAAAAGCTTAAAATACCTTGATATGGAGGGCCCGGACTCTGCATATTTCATATAAAATTTTACTTGAAATCTTTTCGGTGAGATTCGATTGAACTGCAAATTAAATTAATTCTATTAATGTAATAATATATTAGCAAAACATTCAAATTATATTTTCAATCGTTTCCTTTAGTAGTCAATCAGTTATAAAATATTTTCAATACAATAAATATTTGCTTCGATTTCCAAAATCTCAAGCATTTAATGTTTTTTAATTTAATGAAATATTAAGATTATTTGAAGCCTTAAATGAGTTGATGCCAAACAAATATTACTAATTTTCCACTTGATTGAAAAGGTGCCTTTTGGACAAGATTAATCATTTTGTTGGAGAAATTCTTGAAGATGAGTTAAAGATACACAAAAAGACAATTTATGCTCATATCTTAAAATACTTTAACCACAAAATGAGTTATTTTGTAGTTTTAACTGATTAAAAAACACTTAAAGTATCAATATAAATTTGTGCTAATTTGTTATTGTTGACACTCAAAAATTCTTTTCGTCGATTTATCGTAGAGACCCTCTCTTTCGCCATATATGAGTGCCCCCTAATGTGGCAGTGAAATTGCATGCTCTTGGCGAAAGAGAGGGTCTCTACGATAAGTTGTTTTTCGACTTTAAACGAGCTTGCAAAACCCTGGAACTTACATTTTATACCCTAAACAGTAGTTATAAAAATATCATAAACAAGGTTTATTTGGGTTGAAGTCGAAGCTCATCTGAAAATTTTTGAAAACCCTTTGGTGTTGAACAACAATTATAAAACTGTAGCCAACTTTGAAATAACCGAAACATTTTACATTTAATTTGAAAACAAAAATGCCAAGTTCATTGGATGCAAGTCCTTAAATACTCAATTATTTAGTAGAATGAATACTGAATTATCACAAATTTATAAAAATAAACCAATTTTTACGAGTAGAGAGTTTTATTTGGCTAACTTTGTCAAGATTCATTTTTAGTTCCTAATTTTAAATGTGCCTGGCAATCCTATAATTCCCGAAATACTTTTAGATAATTAAGATTTGAAGTTAAATTTAATGACTATTTGACAAGTTTTTCATTATTTTCACTCAAATGAATCATCCATTGAATAATTATTTAATCTTTTGATTGAAAAAGTCGATAAAATAGGTGTTTGGCTAAATTTCGGGCTTTTTTCTAAAATTGAAATTTTAAACAAAGAAAAAAAACAGATTTGTCGACTATTTTGTGATTTTCTATATTGAAAACATATTTTAAGGAATAAGTATTGAATTGATCTGAGTATTAAAACTGAGAGATGAAAGGCATGATTGGATGTAGTGCTCAGGTATTGCTATTGTGGTGTTTGGCATCGATTTTGTTTTCGCCTGACATGAGTAGAGCAGATGAGGACAACTCCCCAACCAATACGACTGACACTTGAGTTAGACTATAGGCTATATATATGACGGACCAGAATATAATTCAAACCATAATCAATATGAAAGACAATCGACTCAATCATCCATTCATTCATTCCTTAATTTCAATTAAAATGTATTAGAAAACAAAGGAAACCAAAGACTTGTATTAAGACTCAAAGCAAAAGAACTGATTTTGAAATATTTTCATACCATTTGACTTCAAACCATTGCTTTCGGTATTAATTAGAAAACAAAATAAGTAACAAAACAATTGATTAATTGAAACAAACAATTCATATGAATGTCGATTAATTAGCAAAAAGTTTGAAAGAAAGATAAAAAATGAGATTTCAATTGAAAGATGCAAAATGTTTGAAATCTTGTCAACTGCTCTAAACTGATCATAATTATTGAAATCAAAGAAAATTGTGAACATTTAGGAAAGAATGCAATTTCATTCAAATATGCATAAGATTTGAGAACATCTTTAGAGACAAACAACGGATAGTTAAGTGAAAGAGAGGAGGAAAGAGCTATGATTTAGTGAACCCTTAGTTGTGAGGAGGCTTTACCCGAGTCGGTGGTCAGATCAATGCGACCAATCGGTTGGCGACAAACTCTTCATTTGTGGACTTATTTCGGCGATTCTGTTGACACACGTATTGAAAAACAAACACTATTTGATTGAAAACATTGAGTGAAGGCTTAGAAAGTCTTTGAAGTGAGTGAACCGCCAAACAATGCCTCACAGCTTTCACAACAACCAATCAAACGATGCGCGCCATAAATGACTTTCACTCCAACATTATCACCACAAATACCACTCATTATCACAATTTACTAATTGAACGACATTCCAGACCTATGGCTTCTCTCAATCCACTATTCATTAGACTTTCCTTTGTTATAAACTACTTTAATGATTTTATGGTGCATTTAGTTGAAACAATACAATCTCCCTATTTTCCGATTTGCTGATTATGAGCAAGATATAACAACAAGAACATTTTAAATGCATCGAATATTGGTAGAGCCAAGCTTGAACTGATATTGACCATGATCATGTAGAATAATGTTAAGCCTTTTATGTTTTGACTCAAAATATTTATTAATTTGTGAATTAATGAAAAGAATTCAATCAATTAAATAAAATTCTAATGTTTGATAGAATCAAATATATAACAAATTGTAATCGACTTTAAATACATTTGTTTTTTAAATAAAAACTTATGAATGAAATAAATTTCAGAAATGAACTAAAAGTATGTAAAATCTAAACAATTTTTAGCTCTTTTTTTGTTGAATCAAAATAATAGTTGGTTTGGTTAACAAAACAATCGATTCGGAGAAATAAATAAAATGTAAATTTATATATAACTCAATACATATATAATTAATGTCACACTTTATGGCAGAAAACGAATCTGTTTTAAGCGATTATCGCATTTATAAATAAAATCGACAAATATTTTTAAAAATTATTAATTAATTCGAGTTTTTTGTTACAACTCTGATGTTGTGTTGAATGCTATGAAATCTAAGGTATGGCTTATTATAAGTTAACCTTAAGATAGTCTTTATTGCAAAAAATCATTTGGTGGTAGTGTTTGTTTCAACAATTTTCCAATTAAACTCAAATTATGAATCGAAACACAAAAATATATATTAACTCAAAGAAAGATAATTTAAAGATAACTGAAAATTATTAAAAAATAGAAAATTATGCAAAAAAGAGTCGATATTATCGAATAAGATGTAAACCGAGTGCTCAGCGAAATAAAGAATGACTTAATTGTCTGGAAATGAGATGAAGGGCTCGACTCACACCGATTATTAACATTTGGTCGACTCTTAAACACCACTTCTCGACAATTGATAAAAAATTCCAAAATTTAAAAATTCAGAATAATTTGAGAAATAAAAAGCAATTAAAACTAAATTAATATCAATTTTCAGTTACAATATTAAGAGAAACAAGTTTACATTGAAATCAATGGCCGACTCTATCGGCCGTTTGAATGACTTTTGTCTTCATTGGTATCGTTTGTCAAAGAATGAGATTTCTCTGAATCGATATCAGACTTATTATTGTTATCGTTATTTGAATTTACATTTTTGTCTTCTAATTCGGAATTGTCTTTATTTTCGTTCTTCTTTTCCGTTGAAATACTCTGTGAACTATTCCTACTTTGGCTCCGACTTCGACTCCTACTTCTGGAGCGACTTCTGCTTTTTGATCGGTACCGGTTTCTCCTTTTAGACCTGCCTTTGCTTCGACTTCGACTTCTTCCATGTCTTGCATCAGATTTTCGTTTATCTCTAAAATATAAAAAACAATAATTTTCTAATGATTTGCGATTTTGAGATTCTGGTCAACACAGACCTGGATCTGGACCGGGAACGGGTGCGCGAACGTCTGCGTCGAGAGCGGTCACTATATGCTGATCTTCTATAAGAACGACTGACGCCATTCCTTCTGGAGTCTGAGCCATAATGAGAACGTTTAGAAGCGAGGGATGACTTGGAGTTGGGTCGGGCGTATCTGGCCATTTGAATACTCAAAATACGTCCGTCCAGTCTCTCGCCATTCATTGAACGCATCGCTTCCTCGGCGTCGCGTTTGCGATAGTAGCGGACAAAAGCAAAGCCCCGACTCGCGAATGTGTCCGGATATCGAGGAACGTATATATCGCCCAAATCACCGAACTTTGAAAAGACTTTCTTCAAGAGGTTGACTCCAGTTCTTTGTGTAATGTTATCCACTTTTAATGAAACCATTCCCTCAATTTTAGGCGGTCCGTGACCTCTAGTATTGAATTCTGAGCCATCATCTCTGTCATCGTAGTGGTTATTGTCTTCATGTCTACTCTTCCGATTCGATGTCTCATTAGACCTGTTTCGACGACTCGGAGGACTCGAAGACATTATCAATTGAATGACGATTTAATGTAATATAACTGTTGTTAATTGGATTTTAGTTCAAATCTATAACAAATTCAATAGTCTTTCGCCAATAATTGCTTTAAAAGCAGTTTATAATAACATCTGAAGACTGGATTTGAATAAATGTCGACAATAATTGTGTCCTTTTTGGTTGTAATTAAAACATTTAAAAATAAATAAATGAGTAATTCGTACGAAGACTTCAATTGTGTTTACATTTGAATTGTCAACAAAACTACAAACACTTCAACACTGAAAATAAAACTTATATTAAATTTAATAAAATAAATAAATAATTTGTCGAAATGTATATAAAAAGATCGAAATAATTGCCGTTAATTGTCATTAAATTAATTGCAAACAAAATTGAATTGTTTGTAGGGTTTAAGCATTTTTCACATCAAATAAACTGATGAATAACTCACTGAATAATTGCAATCAATTTTAGGTACAATTCAGTTAAACTGCAATCAAATCGATACTAAATTTGTTATAGATTTGCATTTTAATTACATTTATATTAAAATTAAATTTATTGCAAAAGTAAAGCATTCATTGCAGACATCGATTGAATTGACGGCAGATTTCAATGAATTGAGTGAAACATAACTTATTTTATTGAATGAACCGAAAGCCACTCAAAGTCAATGAAAGCCATTGAAAGCCATTGAAAGCCATTGAAAGCCACGTCGAAAGCACTCAAATCACAACAAATCTCTGAGCGCTTACTATAAAAAACATATTTCACTGCATTTCATTTAATTAATTTTTGTTAATAACGTTTCTCACTTACTTTCACAAGTTATTCAATACTCTTGATTGACAACACTTACCCCTGACTTCAGTTTTAATTAATTCTGACCATTCTTTCAGAACGAGTCACTCCACACACAAATCATAGATTTATTCAATTTTATTAATTATTTGGATAATTATCAGACAAAGAATAGAAATTAAAAAAAGGTTAAAACAATTTGATTAGATTTGAAAAATATTTGACTCATTCCAAGTCATAACTCGATCGGAGGACCAAAGGGTTTGAAAGTCGGAAAATACTCGGAAGGATTGTCGTTAAACTCGAAAATAATTCGTGAGAAATACCCTATTTTTGGACAGAATTCAAGATATTAATCATTATTGAAATGATAGAAAATAGATTTGAACCTTCGGAACAACGAACTGAACGGTTCTGTTTTCATCACTTGTCGACGAAAGTGAAGCCATTTCTATCATAAATCCTTTGACACATTTGAGGACCAGTTCGGCTCTCTTAAGACACCATTGAATAGTTATCTCTTCTGTCATCTCATGTATGAGAAGGAGAGGTATTGTAATATTTGAGATGTCATTCAGGTGTGAAATCTTCATAATGTTTCTGAGGCCGAGAATCACAGGATGTCTGGAATTGATATCTGAAGAACGCAAAGAGTCGTCACAAACCAAATGAAAGACGACGTGAGCTTCCGATAGATTCGAGTGTTTTGTTACATAAAAGTCACCCGTTTGTAGACTAACGGCGCCGGTCTTCTTATCGTTAGCTTCTCTGTTCAGTTTTTGAGTTAATTTTCGACATTCATCCAATTGGATGTCCAAATCCCAGAAATGAAATTCAGTTGATTTCGAACAAATCTTTGCAAAATCTATAAATACATTAATTTGTTGGACAACTAGAAAATGTTGGAACAATACCTGATTTTATTCCCGAATAACTATTTATTCGATTATCAACTAATAAGACCAGAGCTGAGAGTGAATTGGAATATAAAGACATCGCTGTTTGGATCCGTTGAGGACTATAATGACCCAAATCATGGCTTAAATAATAAATAGACAATAAAATTGCAAAGAATTCCATTGTTGGACAACACTTTTTACAAGAAATTAAGAAATAACACTAAATTTCGTTTATATTGTCAATGAAAGTAAAATATCGGATCAGATCTGCAAATAATCATTGAAACTCTAAATGTACATGGTTAAGACACCACTAAATCAATGGAAAAAATAGGAAATTGTGTTGACAAGAATTTGTCAATCAGAAAGATAGTAATGGGGAAGGAATTGAATAATACCCTGATTTCATTCGACATAAGTCCAGAATATCCAAAGAAATGAGACGAAGATTGTGTGTAGTCTTGAGCTGAGCGCCCAAATTGATGGTAAAACTTTCTTCCATTTGATTGTGGTTCTCATTGAGTGAATTGTTCCAATCGATATCATCATTAGCCGAATGAGTAGGTCTTTCCATGGAATCGATCGAAACAGACCTCAAATTAGTTGAAATTGATTCTGGATTTCCGTTTTTGAAGTCTTCATATACTTTACTAATCCATTCATAAAATTCTTGTTTCTGATCGAACTTCAAGTTAGAAATGGTTTGATTCCATTCTTCTTTCAGTTTTTCTAACTCTTCGAAGTGTTTAATTGAAAGACTATTAATATTTTCTTCATTAAAAGTGGTTCCGATATTTTTGACGGCGTCTTCCATTTCCTCTGTTTGTTGTGTCAATAATTCGTGATATGACTGATCCCGAGTTGAGATCAGATCTCGAATCGAAATGGAATACGAATTTTCGAATTTCATCAGTGATTCTGTGAAGACTCCCGAATGAATCAATTGGTGATACATATTATAGAATTGATTGTTTTCACCGGAATCCTCTATGTTTTTGTCTTTGGTGTCTATTTTGTGGCACTTATTCACAATAGAATCACAATTGTCTCTATTGGTTGACACAGAAAACTGTTGCAACAACTGATCGGTCCTTTGATCGTGAAGTCTATCGATTTGGTCGTCAATAAAGTTTCTAAGTTTATTTGTCACTTCATTCTCGAGAAAAGCCGGAACTTTATTACTTTCAATCAAACGGTGCGATATTTCCCGATAATTGACATTACTTTGAAGAGGAATCGATAGACTTTCACAAAAGGACATCGAATATGAATTGTCACAACTCGTGAACTCAAATTTGGACTCAATCGGTGAATACACAAAACAATTCATTTTAACCAATTATTGTTTGTTTGAATTCAATTGTTTGCCACTAATTGGAGAATGAATGGCATCAGAAATTTGAATCCATTGCAACACTTGAGGCAAAGAATCACTTTCTGAGGGAGTTTTGTCTAAATTCCAGTGAATTATTTGTTCAAATCTGTCTTTTGTGACCAATTCGTCACTTTTTGTGGATTCAATGAGAAAAGCGCTACAATTTTTAGGCAAATCTATTTGTCGGCCAACAAGAGGTCGTCCGCGGAATGAGCTCAACAAAACACTATTGTCTTTTTCACTTTGTCTTATTGTGGGCTCAAAATATTGGTCAACATTAGCGGCGCAGTCGGTCTCCACTTTACACGGAATTGAATGACAAACTGTTTTTGAATCACTTTTCGATTTTTCAAAGTTTATTGATTTCAAAGACATATTCAAAGCAATAAAAGTTTGGTTCACTTCAGACAATTGTCAAATCAGATGACAGTTAACCCCAGGCTTGAGATTTGGCGTAATATAAGACTAACTTTCCGTCGGAACCGAAACACTCTAAGAGATTGCGAACGTTTTGGTCGGGAGAGGGACTGAATGTCTGGTTTACGTACACAAACTGTTCACAAAATTATCAGACAATTACTCGACTATTGATAACAAAAGTGAAAACTCCTACCAATGACTCGTTGGCCTCCACTTTGATATACCTCTTAATAAATTCTGAAATCCAACCAATGGTACGATAAGAGTCTACCCTCCAGTTCTTTTTCTTCATAATAGGGGCATCTCCTGCCGCCCGAAGCAATACATCGACTGCCAAATCGGCCAAATCAGTGACAATCACAATAAAAAGCACTTACCCTTATTGTCATTAAGTTTGTCGCCTGTCTTATCTTCGTTGATGTCTTCAGACGCTGGTTGTGAAGATGCCATAACCTTTACTCAATCATAATTAGTGCCGAGAAATCGACAATCAATCAGTAAATCAAGAAACTTAACAAAGGACTCGATTGTAATGAAGTTTGCGCTCAAATGAAACGATTGTCTCAAAAGTTAACCTTAAAGTGATTTCTCTGTCGTTGAGTCATATGATTGTCTGACGCATTGTTTTGCCGCTATTTTCAAATCATTTCTCATTTAATGACAAATGTTTTAATAACCATATACACTATATTTTATATACCATTAAACGCATAATTAGATAAACAGTCTAATCTTATAACAAAATTCCTTTGGGCTGGGTATAAAATCTTTGACAATCTCTCAGGCTTTATGTTCCAAATGTCCTTGGTGCTAAAATCGTATTCAAATTTGAATTTCCATAATATTGTGAAAAAAATCAAATGAAGAATAAATTAAAAATGAGTTTATTGAACGAATAAAAATATATTACATTTATTTATAAAACGAAATGTTTAAAATTATACAAAATTTATTTAATTGAATCGGAGGTTAATATAATCAGAGTCTAGTGTCACTCATATGACCAGGGCTATCTATAATGTTTTTTCTTCTATCGATGGCTTTCAAGATTTTACGTCTGGGTCCGAGTGGAAGACCCAATGAGATCAAGTCGTCTTCATTCAAGAGCATCAAAGACTCCAAATCTATTTTTTCGGATCTAAATATCGATAAATATTCTTTTAATCCGTGAGCGTAGAGAAAGAGCAGAATTGGAATAGTCTTTGATGTGTTGTCGTCTAAATCTTGGTCTTCTTCCCAATTCTGTTCTAACTCAAAAGCGTTTCTATGGGCAAGACTTCCAACACTTCCAATACTATCGGCATAACTGGTAGAACTTCTATCACTACCTCTTCTTCCACTACTTTCGTCACTCAAATGCTTAGAGAAAAGCGTCTCTGAAGTGAACCTTCCTCTAAAAGACACGGAACCGAATCCGGGCCTTTCGAAGATACTGGACTCAGTTTCAGTCTTTTCTTCTTTAAGTGGTTTAATATCTTCAAAGTTATTGAGAAAATCGGGTTCACTTATTGCTCGATACAATTTGTCTGTTTTATGGATTGTATTCAGATTAAGATTAGAGGCTGTGCTGACACTCGACGCATGAATTTGATTGGAAGAAAACACATCTTTCATATGAAGTCTATTATTGGTTTCATAATTGCAATTAGAGTCGAATTTAGGCACATATAGGATCTGATTGTCTCTTCTGATGCCCATCAGAGATCTGACTGATCGGATGCCGTCGTCGGTGGATATGTCGCGAACTTTGAAGTCACTGGTCGTTGAAATCGAATCAGAGCTGTGTTTCTTCATTTGGACTCTTCGGGAAACTCCGCCCAAAATCTTAATTTTATTTGTCGTTCCGTTCGACTGATTTGAGTTCACGATATCCGAAAACTTAAGCGAACTATTGTTTTGCTGACAACGACTCTCTTTACGCACAATTGACTGATTTGTATGAGTGACCAGATTTGGCTTCTTTTGTGTGCTGTCCATCACTTCAATAATCTTTTTCCGCTGTCTTTCGATCATTTTTTCTTCTCTTTCAACTTTTTTTGCGGCCTTTCTCTGCATTTTCTGATAGACTTTAATGCGTTTTTCGGCGTCCATTACAGCCTTTTCTTTCATTTTTTGAACGATTTTTGTGTTGAGAGCACTTTGTTTGGCAATGACCTGATCGAGAAACTGGATCACTTCCTCGTGATGGTTAATAGCAGCCACATCTTTGGCCGTATGGTAGTCATTATCCAAAGCCCACAGATTGACTCCGAAACTGACCAGAAATGACACACAATTGATGTGACCGTTGGCTGCACTCCAGTGAAGGGCAGTATTCCCCAAAAGATCGCATTTTCCCGGATCTCCTCTAAAGTGGCAAAAAAGCATTTATAAGAAAATAATGAATAAATAGTGAAATGATTGCCGCAATCTATTAATCTTTTCTTTTTTAACAATTCATACGACAAAATGCGAGAAAAGCATTCAAATATATTTCCTTTCATTCTTTTCATTAAAGGGAAAGCCCCACATCTTTTCATTATTCAAAAGACAAACGGAATAAAGTGACCAAGAAATAACAACATCAAAATATTGAATATGTCAGGAGACGATTGTCTGAAACAATTAAATAGTATAGCCTCTAGGCACAATATTTATTTTTTAAAAATCTATATATATGTTAAGTAAATTAAATACTTGAAAAGAATTATTTAAAAATTCAATTTAAAACTAAAATAACTAAAAAATAAATAAATAAACAAAGGATTTAAGTCAATATCAAGTGTAATTTGAATTGTTCAAATATAACCTGCTAGAATTTGCAAACACAAATGATTTGTTTATGTCAAGGCCAACAAAGATTATTTTTTTCAAACATGAATACTTTTTTAAACATTTGATAACTATTTAATAGCTTTTCTCTAATGGTGTTAATTGATGCTGAAGAGGGAATAGGCAAGCTCAATCTGTTATAAAAATATAAAAACTAGCAAATTTGTTGCTAAAACCTATAGATATTAACATGCAAATACTGCAATCAATGGCAAAAATTATCTCATTTTCAAAAAGATTTAAAAAATTTGAAGAGCAATTTTAGAAATTTTTAAATAATCACCAAAAATCTTACATATTTTGATTATTCTTGTTTCAAAACCCACCACAACATTCATTTATTAAAGTTTTTGGTTAAAAATAATGAATTTTGTAAAAACAAAATTTTATCATTTAAGCGAAATGAGGATAACTTCATTTGAATAAAATAATGAACATTTTTTATTATGGGAGAAAAGACACGACAAAATGAGGAGTGGATTGACTTCAATCAGTTAAGACATAATTCTATTCCTTATTTTGTTTTATAAAATATTTTAATCAAATGCATTATTGAAAGGATGAGCGCCTGATTCACACGTTTGGAGTCAATGCTATGAATGATTAGATTCGTTTTGAATGGAAAAAAATTTCAAATACTTTATTATAATCTGATGCATGACTGGTCAACACTGCAGGACAGGACGGGTGGGATGACATTCACTTCCTTTCATTTCGAAAGTTCAATGTTTTTTCGAAATTTTTGATTTCAGAAAATTATTATTCCATTACAACTAAACGTTTAATTAATTCTTTAAAATGGTTTTTGGAAATTTTGAAGTCAATACTAAATTAGGCAAAATAACAAACTTTTTAAATTGACATTGCTATCATTTAATTGGCATTTGAAAGTTTTTATCACAAAACAATACAAAAATTTAAGGAAATAAAACAGTTTTATAGTGTCGGCAAGGTTTGGAAGAGATTTGACAAGCTACTTTCAAGGCCCTTACTTAAGATAATTTTGCTTGTTTAGTTATTCAGAATAGTTTAAAATTTGATTTAATATAATGAGATCAATACCCGCGTCCGACCAGAGCTCGGAGTGCATCTAAATTGCCAGAAAATGCTGCCCATAAGGTGGGAGTAATGCCGTCCTCGTCGGCGGTGTTGCAGTCCTTTTTGGTGGCGTCCAGTAGTATATCAAGATATCCATCTCTGGCCGCTCTTTTGAACCGATCATTCATTGAGATCGACATCACTTCAACTCAAATCGAAATTCCAGATAAAACCCAAAATGTCTAAAAACTAGACAAACGTCGAGTTATTCATCGATTCTTCAGAATTTGAAATTTACTGATAATATTCACAATTTAAACAATTCTTTGATCAAAAAATATTAAACGTTTTAAATGGATTTAAAATGGATCAAGTTATAAAACAAAGACAAATATTTTAAAAAAGAACTTTATTTTTTAAATAAAGGATTATTAAGAATATTTGAATTCAGTTAAGGATTGACTCAATTATTGTAATCAAATTAAACTTTCTAAGAATTAAATCATATTTTTAAATGAGAATCAATTCGAGTGAGTGATGTGTTAAACACTAAGAAATTATTGACTTTATTATGAGAGACCAGGTGTTGGGCGGAATACAAACCCAACCAAAACCTGTTCAATAGTTTTAAAGGAAAACTTATTATAAGCAGAGCATCCTATTATATAGTTTATCAAGTTTATACAATAATTTATTATTAATTACTAGGTTAAACGTTTTTTGTTGGTAAAAACAATTCTAATAATAACCAATAAGTTTATTAAATGAATTATTTTTTGTGAAAATCCCTATTAATGCTAAAAGAGCTATACCATGCATTTTCAGGGTACTGAATCTTCAAAAAAGGTTTGAAATGTAATCAGAAATTTATTGTTATCAACAGATTTCTTTAATAAACTTGAGAGTTCCCATCTATAGAGTCTCTGTTTGCCAATTAAAAAACACATACTTGAAAAGCATCCAAAAAACATCGTGGAAATGCAGGCTTAATACTATCGTAAATATAGTGAATATTTATCACTGAAAAATACAGAAGGATTGACGAGAATTAATAGAAAACAAGCCAATAAATTGAAAAAAATTCACTTTCATATTATTTAAGCTTTACTCTCATTTTTATCGTTTTCTCGAATTAATCCATAATTTGAACGAGTATGACTGAAAAACTAATTCAAGATTGGGCTGTAGTAATAACTAAAATTGAATGCTCTGGTTATAAGTATTGACTCAATATTTACGTCATTGAAACTGAGTTTCGGAAGTTTTGACAAAAAGTATTAGAAAGGATAAAATTTATATCGAATGAATTAATGACAATATCTTGAGAATACCTGGTCAAAACAAATTATTCATTATCTTAGTGAGATTTCGAAGAAAGAAACCAATGGTTCGATTTTTATATTACACATATTATACAAATTCTCTTGATTTCACTCTCAGCGGTAATCTCTTGGGATAAATATATTCTTGATAACTTATGTTGATCCGATCACTTTTATCAATGATAAAGACTAATGCAACAGTTGGTGAACCTCCCATTACAACCATTACAAACTTGTAAGCCTAGTTAATCCTAAAGACAACATTGATTAAAATGTATTGAAGTCTTTTTCAATGAGCTTGTAAAGTAAAACTGAAGCACTTTCACCATTCACAGATGAATCCTTATAAAAGTTTAAGAATAGCTAATGAAGTGTCACTTTTTCAATACACCAGTTGTTGGAGCTTTGGTTCAGCGTTAAGGAGTGTCCACTTCTTGAAGGCAACAATTTTGGAACTTTATGTCAAAATATGAAGCGATTAAACAAAAATATTGATTTTAATAATTAATAGTCATTTGAAACAATTTATTAATTGAATCAAATTTTACATCAATTTAAGGTTAAAGTGGTTTTACTTTTACTTATTTTCATTGATTACAATATATTATAGTATTTGTCAATACATTATTGAAATTCTAAGAATGGTTTTAAACAATTAGTGAATCGATTTTCAAATTGAATTAAACAGAAATGCAATCGAATTAAACATAAATTGGGTCTAAAAAGCGATTTCTCTGAAAAAGAAAGAAATTGAAAACAAAAGCCTTTAATTATAGCAGAGATTGTGATAGAATTAAAAATTTATTGATAAACAATTGAACTGAAATTTCAAATGTGTTTCGAGTAAAGAGTAATAGAAATCGCTTAACAAAAACCCTTTAATAACAATATTTGGCGAAACAGTGAACCATATGTACAATAAATACAATTATTGTCAAACAAATCCAATAATTAGTGATTAACTAAACATTTTTTTTAATTATTGGCTCAAAAACTAAATCAAAATCCGAATAAACTGAAAGCCATAACTGATATGTAAACTAAAAGTCAATAATTTTGTTTCAAATAATGATTGAAAAATAAAATAATCGCTAATATTATGTCAGTTTTGAGCGCTTATGGGTCGGAGAGTCCATAATTACATCACTGGAAGAAGCGGTGCGTTTACGGGACTCGACGTGTCTGTTGTACTCTTCGTCTATGAAAGCGTTGAGTTCCGAAAAATTATTGCTATTATTTGAGACACGAATTACTGGACTTTTGCGGGAACTGCTGTTTGAGACCGGGGAGGAAGACCTCACACCTGAAAGAACACGAAATAAATAAATGAAACCCTATTGGGGAACATACCTGAGAGGGCCAGCGCTTCGCGGAAGGTCTCCAAATCTGTTTCATCTGTATTAGAGGTATCGATATCTGCGATGGAATTGCCATCAGTTAAGCCATCGCTAAGACTGAGTCGAGTGAAGGACCGACTGCTGCTGTCATTCACTGAAAGTCGTTGTTTCGGCGAATTCCACGATCTATGAAGAGAGTGATGGAAGTGATGGTGGAATGGATGCCCATAACTGCTCTGAGGATTTGCGCCACTGAGGAAAGCGATGAGTTCTTCACGTCTGATGTGACGCTTCCGTTTCTTAATCCACGCCAACAGTTCTTTATTCCGCTTTTGTTGACCGCATTGGAAACCATATTCGGAAAACCGTTTCTGAGATTCGATGCAGTCTTTGTATAGAGTAGTGACGGCTCCGGCAGCGTTCTGGAAGGGCACCCACAACGACAACTGCTGCTCTCGGGCTGAACAATACACTTATCAACATACTATGTCACTCAGTCTATGGACATACCTTGATATAACTGGGCTATACTACACGCCGCCGTCTGGAACGACACCCAAAGTTTGTGTGCATTTCCTGTTGTTTACAATTCATTGTTAGACAACTGATCCAAACGGACAGAAATTGGCTTCAAATGTGATAATTACCCCCTTTTTCGACTTCGATTTGTTGCTCCAAATCGGGTGAAGTCTCCAATCGGTTAATGCATTCAATTTCCCAATTTGTATACTTCTGGGATTGGATCCAATTCTCGCCTCCGTTTGAATTACAGTCGTCTTCGAAGTCATCCATTATTTCGAATCAAATGTTTTTTGCGATTTTTTTGTTCAAATGTTTTGTTTGGGTTTTGTTTTGTTTATTTCAAAATTATTTCAAATATTTCTCGATATTTAACTTCAATTCAATTATTTGACTGATTTTTGTTACAATCTATTAATTAATTGAAAATTAGGATAATTTTGAACGAAATTTGGATAAAATGATTGTAAACTAAATTAAATATTTGTTAAATGAAAAGAGTCTACAAATAGGGTGTGATTGCAATCAACGCAAACACAGACTGAGAGTCACTCAAAGAGACCAACACTTTGTGCATATGTTGTGACGACTGTGACGACGGACTCAAACACTAGAGATCTCTCCGGTCTTCCAATCAGTTCCATGGAATACCCGTTTGAAAATCCGTCTTCAGACCAGTTTACAGACCATTATAGACACCATTTTCCACTGATTTCAAACTCCAATAACCTTTTGTTTTCTATAATTTTCAAACCCCTAACCTATTGTCTCCCTGAATGCTCAAGATCAAAATAAATAGTATATAAATTTTTCAAAATTAATATGTTTCGTTTAATTAGGAATTTTCTACTAGGTTACCTTTTTATAATTTTTCTAAATAGTCCAATAGAAAAATTGGAAGAAGAAATTGTGAAGACATTTAAATATTAAATTTAATAAAATATATAATAATTATATATTTCATTAATTATTAATGAAAATTACTGTTCAAAATAAAAGCGATCTTGGTTCATTTCTTCCATATAGCGTTATGTCAAAAAATGCGAACCCAAAAAAGGTTTGTATAGTTAGATCACTCACTCGATTCCAACAATGAATGAAGACATAAACTAAAGTTCGATTATCACCTAGTTGATTTTTACCAACAAATATTTTCAAATGACACACTGTCCACAATTCGGTTGATATTTAACAGAACCATAAAACTGTCTGGACACAATTTTTTGTATTGATTTTATTCTAATCCCCAAATAACTAATCAGATTCTTCAATTATTTTTCTAACATGATACAATCTTGAGATTGGTTCTAATACATCTATGTAATTTATTGTCTTGGCTAGAAACTTTTTTATATAATAAATATTTATTATTTCTATTACTTGTTTCTAATAAAAAAATGTCCTTTATTTTTGATAAACTGAGTAAAGGAAGTAGTAGTCAGTCATAGTTTGTTACGGTGTAGAACAGCAAATAATATCTTACTTTGCCATAGAACGCAAAATAGCCATATTTCAATATAAATGGCAAGTGTATTATTAGGAACTTATAAATTCTGATTCAAAAGTACTAAAGATTGAGAATAGTCTTGGTAATAGTCCGAAAATCTAGTCCCTTGCCGCTCCCTTTGGTTAATTTTGATTTTGACTCCCTTTCAAATCTCTTTCCTCAAATATTTCAGACTCCCTTCTAATCCCTTTACAAAAAGAACAGGGATTGTGAAAGCAAGAAATCCTAGGAGGGGTGAGAATAGGGTATTTTTGGAAGAAAAAATAGATCGAAAATCGCTGTTAGCGGCCATTTTCTTTTTAAATTATACTAATATCAATGACTTGTGTTTTGCGCTCCTGTCGTCTAACTTCACAAGGGGATTGTATTCTGAGCTCGTCCTTTCTTATAATCACGCAACAGTATTTTTAGTGAGTCTAAATAGGAAATAATCCTTGTAACTCCACGCCAATCCAAATAATTTTGATATATTCTAGATCAGCTAATTGAGTAGAATTGATCAGTTTAACTTTTATC
>JAQIWP010000616.1:0-22567 GCA_034695525.1 Euzetes globulus | reverse complement strand
AAGTGTGGCTTATTTAAGTTTTTGACGCTTTAAATGTCCGGAAATAAGAGTTTTTAAGAACAAAATGGTGGAAAATTAGCATTTCAGGTTGCAATTTCCGTTTACCATTTTTGAAATATATTCTCTTATATCCGCCTAGAATTTGATTAGAAAATGAGTCATTATCCTTTCATTACACCCTTCCTCTAGTCATAGCACTTGTACACCCCTGCTGAAAAGCAATGCATAAAATGTGGAATCGGATTTTCGGATCGGATCGGATTCGGATCTGGAAAAAAATCTCGGATTCGGATCGGATCGGATCGTACCTCCTAAAATCTCGGATCGGATCGGATCGGCAAAAATCGATCCGACTATCACCTCTAATTCATACGAAATCGACAATTCATTTATTTTTCATAGAATTTGCAGAAAGGATTAAAAATTAGGGTTAACACCTTTTGACATATGAATTCCAGTAAACAAGTTCATTTATTGAAAATTTTAAATGTTAAATTGGCCAATTCTAGTCAATTTGCAGATTTCAGAATATGTCAAAATTGTTTAAATCGGAAGATTTCCACAAAAAAGAGTTAATCGTAACGACATTTTTTAGAATTCATACTAATTAGACATAAGTTGTTTGAATGTCAATATTTGGAGTTTTATTTGTACATAAATGCTCTTTCAAATGAAAAATAAGTGGAAAAATTGTAAGCTCTGGTATTCCCAAAAATTCCATAATTTTTACCTAAATTTGCTAATTTTCCCAAATATTTGGGGCCTGCCAGCTAGGGAGACTCAGTACTTTGGCACCCGTCTGCGACCCCTGAATTTGAGATTCGCAGTTAATATCAAAAATATTTTCAAATTTTAATTAATTAAATGAAAATGTCTTCCCATTTAATAAATGGTTAGAAAAAGTTTGTGGCTCTGTATTGGCTTTGACTGTAATTTTTGGCTAATTTAGTTTAATTGGAGGCGCGAGTCGTCGTTAAAAACCATTTTACAAATTAATTGGTTTGTGAACAATATTTATGAGAGATTGTTGAGAAGGTGTTGTTAAGCAGTTTGAATACTTGAAATGGTTGTTATGGAGATGATATAGTTTGAGCCAATCAGAGGCCCCGACTATTAACAGTTGAAATGAATTTGAATTGATTTCAAACGAAATTTTATCTCAAAATTGGTCTCAAAATAAAGCATTTTATGAAAACTTATTTTCAAAACAAATTCAATAATTATTAAGACATTTATCAAAAAACAATTAATTGGATTTGGGATTAAATGATGGACTCGACTGAAACAAACTTAGAGGAATGGCTTCTGAGGGACGACAATGAGACGACTTTCGAAGACGAAGACTTACCCCAAACGTAAATTTACTTCGATTTTATCAATCAATTGATTTACAATTATTTGTCCGATTAATCAAATTAATTGTCACCAGTTTTGGCAAAGATGTGTCCACTGATGTCGAAGCAGAAACTCGAACAACAGTTGAAACGATTGCATCGATTTGGTTACAAATGGGGTTATCCTCTAATGAAATGGTTGAGCGGATCAAACAAATCAAAGAACTTCATATGACTGTCAACAGGAATTCACTGAAGACGGAACAGACGTCTTGCGATAAACTCATTCAATACAATAACAAGAAACTGGAAGAGATTAATGTAATGCAATCGGATCTAACTCTTCCCTCTTTTGTCACACCTAATGATCGGTCACTCAAACAAATCGGACGAATCCTTGTCTACAAATACAACGAATTAATTGCACTGAAGAAGGAAAGACTAAAACAAATGACTGAATTGCAGTCAAAAAGAGATAAACTTTTGAAAAATATGAATATGAAAGGAAAGGAGTTGAGAACTGCCACCAATATTCCGAGCGAAGAAGAACTGATGCATTTGCAGAGCTATGTCTCAGATCTGGCCAAAGAACGTTTGAAGAGGTTCAACAAATACCAACAATTTCGTAAAAGACTGGAACACCTGTTCGCCGAACTCGAGAGGGAACCCAACACTGACTTCGAAAGACATTTGTTGTTCGAAGAGTCGGAAAACTTCATACTATCGGAGGATCACATGAAGAGTTTACTGTCTCTTCACACACAACTCGAGTCTTGTTGTGAACAAAACAGCGATAAAAGAAAACAAATTGAAAAGAAATTGGAATCGCTTTGGAACAAATTGGAGGTCGACCAGGGACATAGGGATGTCTTCTATCGAAACAAAATCGGTTGCAAACCTTCCATTTTAGTCCTTCTTCAAGAAGAGGTTTTGAAATATGAAGAACTTAAGCGACAAAATATTGAGTTATTTGTGCACAAAGTTCGAGAAGAGCTGAACGATTGGTACGAAAAATGTTTCATTTCTGACGAACAAAAGCATGAATTTCGACCATTCCTTCAATCAAATGAGTTTTCCGAAGAACTGCTCGAACGTCACGAACAAGAAGTACGAAAATTGCAGGACTATTACGAAGAGTGCGACGACATGTTCGCCAGACTTGAGGAGTGGCATGAATTGTGGGAAAGGTTTAAAGAACTCGAAAATAAAGCCAATGACCCGAATCGGTTCAATAACAGAGGCGGTGCTCTCCTCGCAGAGGAACGGGAGAAAAATCAAATTAAGAAAAAGTTACCGAAACTCGAAAACATACTGAAGAAGTTCAGCGAAGACCGACTCAACCAAAAGTCACAATATTTCCACGTTTTCGGAATTCCTGTCAAACAATACTTAGAGAACTTGAAAATGGAATATCAAGACATCAAAGAGAATGAGAAGAGGGAACGCCAGCGCATCAAACAAATGGAAATCAATGGTCAGCTTAAAGGCAAAAAAGTTACGCCTAGTTGTGGTGGTGTTATCCTCAGGAAGACTCCCGTCAAAAGGACATTCACTCCGAGCTCTCCCGGTCCTAATTGCGGGTCTACTAGCAAAGTTCGTCGAGTGGGGGCTCCTTTGACTCCTTCCAAAATCAATAATGAGATCAATTGTCAAACATTAACAAAAATGGCTAATCCTAACGTTAGACGTCCGGCGCCCAGAGCTCGAGCCCGCAATTTGCAGACACAAATCAACCAAATGGCAGATACGCCTAATATTGAGGGTTCAGTTCTCAGTATAGATGAGGACATGTTTCAGGTGAATATGAACTCTTAATCGACAATTAGCTCATTTAATGTCATCTTAGGCACCGTTAGGGGATAGGGATAACGCCAACTCTACCTTCATATCTGCCGCACAAAGACCTCAAACTCCCTCTCGGTTTGTAACCAAAAGAAGAGAACACAAAGGACAGGGTCTTAATCGAAGGCTATCCCGAAGTTGTAATGATTTGTCGGAAGCCATTACCAATAGATTGCAAATCACTGGCAACAGACAAATGGCTACCATTCGAAGTACACCCAATTCGCCTCAACCTAAAAGTGGTTATGGATGTACTCCAAGTCGAATGCCTCGCATTGCAGTTCCACAAAGAAAGCGTCCGTTTCTCCTCTAAACACTCTTTCATTGAATTCAATGTAAACTTATATATTGAGTGACTTTTAGCCAAAAGTCGTTCGAGGCTTCCGTTTTCACCGATATTTTATTCATTTTTTAAACTTCAATATTCGAACCAATTTTGTGTTCAAACGATATTTTCTTTTAGCAAATATTTTATTGTATTTATTGATAAATAATTTCATTCAACAAAAAAAAATAATTTTAATTGAAAGCAATTTTGCAAATAATTAGAGGAAAAGCTAGCAGGGAGAAAAGGGAAGGGAGGGAACAGACTTTGCAGTGAGAGGTCACTGCTATTGCTTTGAATGTTTACAAACAGAGAGTTAAGTCAAACTCTCATTCATATGATTAAAAGACAGATTTACTCGATTCGTATTTAATTGACTGACTATTATTTATTAAAGCAATTTATTTAATTGAACCCAATTTACAACTTTTGCATTTAAATCATAAACAGTCTTACAATGACTTCGACTCCAAGAAGTGCTGCAGAGGAATCACTCAATGGTAAGTCCATTGTCTATCATTGTTTTGATTGAAATCAATAAAATGGGAGAAATGTCAGCAATAGTTAGTTAAGGGATTAATTAAAGTCTTCAGCTTTAATCTCTATTCCCAACTTTTTAATCGACTAATCAGTTGACAATTATTTGCTTTTTTATTATTCAATCTTTTCATTTGAATTAATTGAGTTAAAACATCTTTCAAAATAACAGCTGTTAAAATCATCCCAATTGCCCTAACTTAAGCCATAGATGAGTCAATGATCCAGTTCAATTAATATCCAGCAAACCATTTTAATTTAAATATAATCATAATTTTAATGAATGACATGAAAGCAGTCAAATGTATGAGTCATTGAATGATAGCTCACATGACTTGTTTGCACTTTAATGCAAATATCAGTTGAACTGAATTGATTCGGTTCATTCATTTTAATCAATCTATTTATTTTCAACAACAAGTTGACAGCTCAGCAAAACTGAACTGCCTATCATTTCAGCTTGCTTATTCTCAAATATTTAGAATGGTAATTATCATCGATTATCAAACAGTAAATAAATGTCTGCAATTAATAATTGCTGGTTATTATTATTATAAACGGGCTAATCCAATTTTATACAATACTTTTTAAGTGAAAATTAGATTGTTTTAATTTTTCACTTGTTTTGACTAATTTTTTAGTGTAAATTATTATAATAACTATTAAATGCTTTGGAAGACACATCAAGGCAAATTAAGGTACAAACAGGGAATCTAATGGCCAATAGTGGGCCTTTCGTTTCCCCAATCGTTTAGTTCGAAATTTACTATTTTTAAAGCATTTTGGATCCAAGGACAAACTAAAAGAAAACTTTAACTACCTAGGGTTATTTAGGAAAACAACTGTCTTTTTGATAATTTCTATAAACAAAATGAACGGTGATTTTAAAAACAGAGTCGTGGGTGGAAGTGAATGGTTCGCAAGTTATGGGAACTCCCGTTCATCTGCTGACAAGAAGTGGTACGCATTCATTCCGCAGTTTGGAAAGACTTCTTTGTGAGGCACAGAAAGAGAGCAATCAGTCTTCAATGGGTGGAAGTACTCGAAACTCACACAGTATTAGTCCGACGAGCGCACAGAGTCCTGTCTTTCCTATCGAGTCATTGTCACCCAACGAATCCGTGTTTCACTGCAAAGTTTGTCTTTTAATTGATTCAAATATTGCAAAAGAGATGATTTGTTTTGCAGTTACATTCGTTTTTTTATTTCACTAATTAATTAATTGATTGCTTATTTGGAAGGATGGACTTCTTGATAGGAGTCGACAGTTGAGCACAGATTGGATTTGGGACTGGAGTTCAAGAGACCATTTGCCAAAGTATTGCTAACAATTGGATAAAGTTTTTATTAACCATAATTTGTTTATAAGAGAATGGAATTTCAATCAAATGCAACCCTTGAGGAAGAGTCGCATGAGTTTGAGGCAATGGGCCATCAGAAGAGGCATCTTTTCTAAAGAAGTTCTCTCTTTGTTACTTCTAACTAATATATTGTCTCTATTATTGGGGGCCGGTATTGGATATACCATTTTGGTTCGAAGAGCCCTCTAATCAAAGTAAAAGTGAAGCCATTTAAACGAAAACAAAATTAAATGCTTTGAATGTAAGACTACTTCTATTGAACATATTTTCTCGGTTTTCATATAATTTTTATTTAAACTTTTATTATTCGATATTAAAAATTAACTTTTAATAGATTATTGTACAATAAAGTCAGGTCCTATCGATTGGTTTCTTTTGTTTAACTTATCGCTTATGTAATAATAACTCGATTTTGAATTCGGATTTTCAATTGAATGTTAAATACGTTTTTATTCTATGAAAACTAGAATCACTTGTAATATATATCTGTATTTATCGATACTTTTTGAATAATAGTTGAATTTTATGAAAAACTGGACCAAGACAAGTGTACGACCAAAGGCTCTTGAATATTTAGAACCATTTCTATAGTCTGCAATTTGTGAACTGTCATTACCATAGCTTACAATTTCTTCATTTTTTCATTTTAAAGAGCTTTTATGCACAAATGAAGCTCCAAATATTGACATTCAAACATCCATGTCCAATCTAAATTAATATGTGTTCTAATAAAATGTCCTTTGTAATCAAATGAACCTTTTGATTTTTGAAAAGTACCAGTATGTTGGTATGATAGGTCTTTAGTTTATTTAGCGAATAACAATAAATTAGTCAGGATGTTTTGTGAAGAAAGTGAAGAAATTGTAGGCTCTGGTCATTACTAATTCATTGATAATTAGTTTTAAATTAATGGTTGAGTGAAATTATTTGTTCACAGATTTTAGAACTGAGTTTATGCATAAATTAGTGGAGGCTTTAAAAGGGTTTTTAATTTTATAAATGCTTTTCGACTAAAAGTTGAATAAAAATGTGTTGATTCCAAGACCATTAAATCTGACCATAAAATGTAAATTTGATCACAAATACGGTCTCACTTTGTAATTCCAGTAATATTAAGTTACAAACTTATATTTTTAGTCAATACATACCCTAATCAATACATGTATATTTACATAGTATACGATATGTTTGACAAATATTGGTATTAATGCAATTATGTTAGCATTTATTATATAATGGTTGAAAATAAGTCGATTTCCCCTAAACTCATGGCAGAGTATATTCTCAATCTTCCCATTGAGTGACAAAACTAACTTTTATTGGCGAATAGACAATGTTGAGACCCAAAATTTACCTGTAAAGTAAAAGTAAAAAACGATTCTTGTTTATTTTTATTTAATTATATGAAAATCTTTTAATATCTGAATTTAGCAAGATTGTTCATTGATGCATGCATTCATTGGAAATGTCTCAACCTTTCTAAATTATAATGTACTAACTGAGTATCTGCTCGGACTAAGAAAATATAAAATATTTCAATTTGACTGGCTTAAACATCAGAATGTTCCGGGTAAAGTTTAGTTGAAATGCACATTAATTTGGGTTTAATTGTTAGTGACTATTAATGGCTATTAATAATCAAATGAAATTTAGTTAGAATTGAAAAGTAAGTTAAGGGTAAACCTAATGACTGAGTCAAAAGTGCGAACACATCCCAAGATTTCATTCATTTAGAAATCAATTCTTTGAATAGAAACAAAACTTATTTATTCTGTGCTTCAATCACACAATTGGTTTCAATTAATATTTTGTAATTTTTTAAAACATGTTCCAAAGCTTTGTATATTCGGAATATTTTGCTGTATTTTTTGTGTGTTCTGAAAAATAAATGTAATGATGAGAATTATCGACTTATTTCTCTAATGAAATACTGGTCTCATCAGACCTTCTCTTCTGCTTGAGTTTATTTTCAGTTATGGTAACCGTTGGCGACCATTCATTTATATCCAGTACACAAACAATTGCGGTATAAGTTATAGATTACTACCGAATCGATTACTTCAGATTTAGTTTAATATCAGTGTAAAGCTCTGTAATGATGGTAATTTATCACTGGTTTATAAAATTGCAATTTTAATCTTTTTTCATCAAAGGGTTTGTTAGCACTTCTAAGAAAACTTAAGTCAACGCCGAATAGAGAGCTGCGGATACTTCTTCTGGGTCTCGACAATGTTTGTCTTCAAAATATTAACTCAAAGAAAGTTGATTGATCAGTTTTTTATTTTGACCAAAAGGCGGGCAAAACGACAATTCTTAAGAAGATGGCCTCAGAAGATGTAACGCATATAACGCCGACTCAGGTATTTATCTTTCCTTTCATACATCGACTGAGTATTCACTCTATTAGGGCTTTAATATCAAAAGCGTTCAGTCGACTGGTTTTAAATTAAATGTGTGGGACATCGGAGGGCAGCGCAAAATCAGACCTTATTGGAGAAACTATTTCGACAACACCGATGTTCTGGTCAGCACTCATTCCAAGCATTGCATTGTTTTGTATTTTCATGTTCTTAGATATATGTGATCGACAGCGCAGATAAAAAAAGATTTGAAGAAACTTCTGTGGTATAACTTCTCTAAACAATTGACTTAAGAGTTGTCTCTCAACTCTAAACTTACAAATATTCAAATAATCGAACACTTATTTAGTATTTAATTGTCTCAGCCTTTCATTAAAACTAAAAATAACTTATCAGAAAATGTTTTAATTCAATTATTTTATTTCAAAGAAGATACTAGATACATCAAAAAGTTTCGCACATGGGAAAATATTAATATCTCTTAAACGGCAGCGAATATTCATATGGGGTAAAAAGCATCATGACCATCTATTTATATGTGATCTAGCTTATTATAAATTTTTTCCCCAAATCAAGTGATCTACGGAACATTCTCAAAGGTTCAAGTAATAAACTAGACATGAAATGACACCACAAATATTACTAATCGTTCTGATAGAGAAAGAGTTATACTTTCCTGATTCATATCACATATAAATCTCAAAATTCTAATTATTAGAAATATTTTTACAGCTCTCCAAACATTAAGAATTTTTCCATTGAAGACCATTGAAGACCATTGAAGACCATTGAAGACCATTGAATGTTTTTAAAAATAGATGTAGCTCAAATTTTATTTTAAATTTTGAGAGAACTCAATCCCCACAACAAATTTTATCATTACAATGTACTGTCTATTATAGTTAGTCCACAACAAAGTTTAAGTTATATTGAATTTTGAATTTTAAAACAAAATTAAAAATTGAATGTGGCTTAAACTATAATAGACAGTGCATTGATGTAATATTCGCTACCGTTTAAGAGAGATTTATATTTTCCCATGTGCCAAACTTTTTGATTTATCTAATATTTAAAAGCATTCATTTGATTGAAATATTACCAAATTCTATATTTTTCTTCAAACAGTTAAATTGATAAAATTTGAATTAAAATGATCAAGCTTAATATTGAGAATTAGTCAAATTTTGTTTTCGCTTACTTACAATGATTAAGACTAACTTTGTCCTTGAGCAAAGAATATTCCGGTTTCTTATTTTCAATGGTTTCTATGATAGGAATTAAATGAATTGTTGAGCGAAGAGAAACTGATTGGCGTTCCACTACTTGTTTACGCTAATAAACAGGATCTGTTTAATGCCTCGCCCGCAAGTGAATTGGCAGAGGGTCTGCATCTAATGGCCATTAGAGACAGGACATGGCAAATTCAGCCCTGTTCTGCTGTTTCCGGCGAAGGACTTAAGGTTTGTTTTCAAACTGTTTATTAACATCTGATTTGATTTTCATTGAATTACAGGAAGGACTCGAGTGGGCCCTCAAAAACATCAAAACCAACAAAAAATAAACTCCTTTAATATTTATTGTAACTAATAATAAATCTATTTCTTGAATGTCTGGCCTATCCTTTCTTTTAATTTAAATTAGATTAATGTGCAGAGCGTTCGACAACAGAGGAGTCAGTAATAGTTTGGAATTCAGTTCTGACTTAAATTGGGATCAGATTTACATCATTTCAAAACAGAATTTAAATTAATTAATTTGCAGAACTAAACTCCAAACTGATTGAGAGGATCGACTCCATTCTGTTCCTATATCTGAGACATTGAGTGAAAGCAACTAATTAGTCATATTTGCGATGACTGCGTGAGTGAAGTCAGTGTTAGAGGCATATCCTCCCAGATCTCTGGTCCTGACTTTTCCGGATTCGAGAACTTTTTCCAAGGAGTTCTGTATTTGATTGGCGTATTCGTGAAGGTTTATGTGACGCAACATTTTCACCGAACACAACAACATAGCCGTTGGGTTTGCAATATTCTTCCCGACTGCCTCTCCGAATGTATGGCGCGCCCCCGGCTCGTATATTACACAATTTGAGCTATAACTGGCCCCCGGAACTATGCCGGCTCCTCCTACCAGACCAGAGGCCAAATTGTCAACAATATTGCCATAAAGATTAGGCATTACCTAAAGACGTCATATTTTAAATACTTTGAGAGATGTGTTGGCAATCAATACAAACCATGACATCGAATTTGTTTGGATGTGACACCAATTGCATACACGTGTTGTCGATTATCATTGACTCGAATTCGATTTTAGGATATAATTGAGACATTTCTTGACAGGTTTTGAGGAACAGTCCGTCTCCGAGTTTCATGATATTTGCCTTATGGACAGCCGTCACTTTTCGGCGCTTGTGTTTAGTCGCGTAATCGAAAGCGAATTTTGCGATCCGTTGAGACTTCTCAAGAGTTATGATTTTAAGACATTCGATGACTCCGGGAACAGATTCGTGTTCGAGAGCGCTATACTCCCCTTCCGTCTGTTCTCTGATTACATAGAAGTCAAGATTTTCATATCGGGTTTTAATTCCGGGCAAACTCTTGATGTGAACCACATTTGCAAACAAATCCAATTGTCGACGAATTTTCATATTAAGGGACTGGAGGTCTCCGCCACCAGCGCTGTGAGGGGTCGACAAAATGCCTTTCAATGCGATTCCGTTCTGTTGTAAGGACTGAATGACAGTATCGACGGGAACACTCATCGAGGGGTAGATCTCACTATTATAACAATCGTTAATTCAAGGCTTCAAATCATCCAAACAAACCTCAAAAACAATTCTTCGAACTCAACGGGAACTCCAATCGCACTGAAGATGTCTTTGACAGAAGCCATAAGTTCTGGTCCGACGCCATCGCCAGGAATTAAAGTGCACTTCACTTTGGATTCGGCCTCAGATTCGGGGTCTGAAGTCTGCAACTTCTGACACAATTGTTGACTGACCGACAACTGGCGACTAATGATTGGTCGGACGGCTCTCCTGACCTCTGGCCGTACCCATGACTGCAATGCGATAAACATTAATGACTGAAGAAATTAATTCATTAATAAATTTACTTTTTTAAGGGCATTATTGGAGAGCAAAGAAACCAATGTTTTGCCCAAAAATAATGACATTTATTTATATTTTAGGATAAAATTAGTGAATCAAATAAATAACAGACAAACGATTTTTATAATTTGAGTAAAATTAACGTTAAATTGTCTAAAATTAAAACATTTCAATCAAAACTGTTTTGAAAGACGAAAGTATCGATTGCTCACAAATATCAGTACAATAACTGAAGCCTTTTGTCGGCTCGACTCTGGGCTCGACTGCGCTCTCCTTTTCATTGAACATATTCTAAAATTAGCATCACTTTAACATTACTTTTTCAAGCAACGATCTTGATAATTAACTTAAATAGTTGAAAAACAGTTTGCTTGTAGTAACAATTTATACCAAATTAATCAAAGTGGCCAACTTAATTTAACTTTTATCAGCAGATAACCATGCTGGTCAATTCAACGATCTAGAAATTGGTTAATTGAAACTTTGATCAATAAATCTTTTATCTAATATCGTTGGGTCAGTATATCTGCGGAATTTGATAAGTATGTAATCCCTTAAACAAACACCAGAAAGTTTTGTTACAATAAAACTTAACCATATAAAACAATACTTTTAATTAATAAAATAATTATTTAATCAAAATTTATTTTAAACACTGAAATTCAAACTTTGGATCACTTAATTTCGATATGTTTAACATTTAATTTAGTTTTTATTAAATAAGGGTTTGTATTTGTGTTTATATCACTGACTAGTGTTAGTACATGTGCTCTAAGTTTCAATTAAGGGATTACCTAAGAATTCCGCAGATATACTGACCCAACGATAGTATATCTACCGATTCTGACTTTGAGAACCATAGCCCTAAAATGGACGACAATCACCACAAACCTTTTCATCACATTATATGCCCATATAATATAGGGTGACCTGTGGCAGACCTCTCTGTGGCAGACCTCTCTGTCCGGCATAGAAATGCTATAAACAAATAAATTAGCAAGTCTGAAAATATTTCACTGAAAACTGATATGAGAGACGTTTTGCACTCAAACCTTCCCATCAGTTCTAGACTTTAAAAGCCGAGCCTTGAGTCAGTTGGCTCTCGACTCTCGGCCAGGCATTGACGAAGGGTAGGAAGTACCCCCGAAAACACATGTGTTCTGCCATTATCGTTAGAACCGAAACATCGGAAGAACCGATTTGATTGGGATGTGCAAATGCAGGATAAGTTTTGCTTTTAATTTAAATATATACTACACATCTACCAAGTTTCAATTAATATAGGGTGACATAAATTCTACCGACCTATCTTTTCTTATCAGGATGTTTTATGTGCAAAGTTTCATAATCATTATTATTATTTTTGAAATCCTAAATTTTTAAAATTAAATAATTTATAAATTGTTTGAACTTTCTATTGAATAAACATTTGTTTGTTTAGGATAAGGGAGAAGATTGCATCTTGTCCAGATTCTGGACAAACCTCCACTCCATTGTTACTCAATGAATACAATTTTATGAATTGTTTTGGGAATAATAAACGAAAGTTAATGAAATAATTGATTTATTTTGAATGAAAACACAAAGTCATAGAACTGTTAAATTGTTTCAACAAATCTATTGATTAAAAATCAATTTAAAGTTTAATATAAAATGTTTTTATGTGACAAATGACTAGAAATTGAAAACAGAGTCCAATGAGTGCTACAAATGACTGAATAATTCATTATTTAAGATATTGTATAAAACAGTAAAACGAGTTTAATATAAATTGATTTGAGATGAGCTCAACGTCCGAACAGAATAAAAATATGAGACTTTAGTTAATACTTTAGGCACTGATTGACGTTTGCTTTCAATTTGATTCTACTTTAATGAACTCCGCGTTTGATTTCTAAGACCTATACCGTCGCAAATCACGACCAATAGGTTCGAATCACATCTCTGATGACAGCTCGACATATGGGACACTGTCCCGGTCCTCGCCATTGTTTCAGAGCACAGTCATAGCACATACAGACGTGTCCACACATGTAAAGAACGCTGTTTATGGGCTGTTCGTAGCAAACATTGCACTCATTTCCGATTACATTCAATGAGTCTATAAATTGAAATATATTTTTAATTAAATGATTGAATTTTATATAAGATAATAGAAGACATACCAGAGTTGCTACCATTGTTCACATTTGTCGATTTGGAGTCCAGTTTATTGGAACTGTTTTGAGAGAGTGTCAACTGATCACTATTTCTACAATTCATTATTTGTGCCGAATTTTGGACATTTTCGGGGGTTTCGTTATCAGCGGTTCCTAAACAAAATTACAACAATTAGTATTTCATTGTTTCAGAAAAGTATTGCATCTCTTCTTACCTAAAACTTTAACTTTAATAGTACTGCCGTAGAGGTCAAAGAATGGCCACATTTTCTGAGTCGAATCCACGTGCATCAGAGTTGTGGGCGGCATTCGGTTCTTGGTCATCTGGACCTCTCCACTCTCGGTTATCTTGAAGGCCAGTTCATCCCCTGCCTGGGGAGCGTTGGCCACATCTTTGATTACGACCCAATATTCCGATCTGTCTAACAATTGGTGCGGATCTTCGGGTAAGTCATTACTATTGATGTTTGAGGGATCACAAGTGGTCAGACCGAAAGCCAAACTTCCAGCATATAACTCATCCGTTTGTAGGACTTGAAGGACGAGCTTTTGCCCTAAACGTAAGGGTCGTTGAGAAAAGACGTATCCCTGACAGTAGTGACTGTTATTTCGTTCGGCAATACATCTGTTCATTTAAGAAAAATCAAGTGTTTAATTGGTTTTCATTGATTAAAGCTCTGGTAGTACTGACCTGTCGTTAGATAATCGAATGTTACAGCCTTTGGTCTTATGGAATGGCAAAGACTGAAAGTTTGCATTTCTATAGACTTGAGGAGAGGGCTCTCTGTTCTCTCTATTTATGTCAATTGTTGAAAGACTCGGAATAATGGTTTCGAGTTCATAGCTATTGCGCCGACCATTGACTTGTTGTCGTGGGTCTACTGACTCGATTGCAACAGTATTGCCATAGATGTCGATGAGTGCCCAAAGGGGACTGTTAGTGGTAACACCACTGAAAAAGATGCCGCGCTCCTCACCATTTATGCCGTAATGAACGTCTCCCAACTCCGTCACATAGAAGAACAGGACATAATCTCTGACGGCAAACCTCTCTCCCAGAGCTTTGGCCCAATTTCCAGGTTTGTTAGTCAGATCAGGACAGGCATATTTTGGTAGACCTGAGCGATGGTTGATGGGGTCGTTTGTGGTAAAGCCGAAGCGAAGGGCACCGCTCCAACTTTGCGATATTTCAGCGAATTTAATGCAAACTCTTTCGTTGATACGAATGGGACGGTTACTAAAACAGATCCCTTTACAGAAACTGTCACTTCGAGTGGCGATAGTCGAGTCGTTCGACAATCGGATATTCTCGCCGTGGACTGAGTGGAACAAAATCGGCGGTAAGTTATTTGTTCCCGAATTGTTAGGTCGGCGCAGTTTCGGTGAACAGGCTGTCAGACAAATACATTACATTAGACTCAAGTTTAAGCAAATCATTGCAAATATATTACTGCGCTTTAGTATACTCTTAAATGAATCCATTAATTGCAATAAAATTAATAAAATCTAAATTTCAAAGAAGAGCTAGGTCTTCAAATAAATTAAACAATTGGTAGAAAATAAAGGACAGTTTGCTGTGTAAAGGAAACTGTTCACTTTTATACAAATTCGTTTTAAAATAAAAATTAATTGTCTATTATTTTACTCGCAATTACTACAAGTAGTCGTTGACTTGATATTTGAAAATAATTGACACTTAAGTGACTCATATAAATATTTAACTTATATTTCAAATAATTGGATTTTAAAAGTCGATTGTAGAAAACCCTGCAACTTTACTGTATATGAATCGAATAAAAATTGCAACTTCATGGTCAAATTGTGATGAATGGCACACAAATAACTTCACTGAAAGGCTATACAAGTGGGGAATATAGATAAACGAATCCATAAATAGTAAGCTTATAAACTGAATGTTTAGCCTATTTTTGTGGAGTATTGAGTCTAAAAACTTTTCAATTTATAATCAGATTACTCCAGAAATTGAAAAAAAAGCGAAAACAATGAGAAATGACATTAATTTAGTCATTAAATAAACTGAAATATCATTAAAAGAGAAAGAGGACAGAATAATAATTAATAAGCGCATAAATATTAAATGTTTTTTACCCATTCTCCTAATCTTTTTGAATATTTTCATTTCGATTTATGCGATGATTGACTCAAATATATCACAAAAATATAGTTATTGACTGAAAGTCGTAGTGAACACAAAGTTTGAGAGTTAGAACACAAATGGTTTGCTGTGAGAGTCTGTGAGACCGACGACTGGTTTGTGAGTCGTTTGTAGTCGAATGTGAGAAAGTGGGAGCAGTCAAGCAATAGAGCACAAGATATAAGCGGAAGTCACACACCCGTCACACACCCCTCAGCCGTATATTTAGCTATTCATTGCTCAAATGCATTACACATTCAATCGATTCTATTCGGGGGTCAGACGGTTAAAAAGGACCGGAAGCCTGTCAATAAGGATGGAAGGGAGTTGTCCACATCCTCGGTGTTGTTGCCGACGCACTTCAAATGATTCGACAGTTTCTATTAGTCGTCCCTTTTATTCCTATGGAATCAGACTCAACACCAAAGTATACAAATCAAGACTATATGTCTATTAAGACAATTGTTTGGACACAACACGCAATTTACGCATAAAAGAGATTATTATTATTAAAATAAAGACATTATTTGCTAAACAATGGTTCGGAAGTCAGCTAAAGATGACAATAAAATCTCACAATTAATTCAAATGGACATCAAATTTGATGCAATACTCAGACAACTTGTATCTAAAAGAAAACTGGGAACAGAAATATCGACTGTTCTCTGACTCGAATACTTAGCAAATGATCAGCAGATGATGAGAAAAGATGCCGATTCGGAGCGACAGTTGTGAGCACAAGTCGTGTGCCTACACCTGGAAACTGAATGCATACAACATCTGCTCCTCAGATAAAGGAATCAATAGAAGAGCAGACGTGAGACGCGTGTCGTCCACGCGATCCCTACCACTACCCGCTGTAAAGCTGCAAAACATACGCTTTGTTTGAAGTAAAGCTTTTGAGGGCCCGCACGCGTCACACGTCCTCTCAGACACCATTTGGTTTCACAAACAGTAAATTAAGCGCAACTGTGAGTCCCCTCTGATTCCCTTCTGAATCCCCCTTCTCCTCATCCGGACGTGTATTTCCTGTTAACTATCCTAACAATAGTTTATTTTTCAACCGATCTTTTGAATAGGGCTTAGAATACCAAGTTTTAAAACTCAACAAAATGCAAATTTCATAGAAAAAGATGTCCTAGACTATATTCATGATCTCACTCAATACATATAATGGGCTCAATCGCCTCTACCTTAATATCAAACAATATTCATCATTCGTCCCATCAATTAATTCCTTTTCATTTATCCATTTGTTTCTATTTTCCTATCATTTCTATTGACTTGAAATGTTAATCATTGCGTCTCCCTTTCCAGCCCTCCCATCACTGCACTGTGCCCTCAGTCAGTATTAAAAGTGTTGGGAGAAGAGGGTATGAATTAACAAATGGGGAGAACACGCGACCAAATGGTGACTACAATTACTGGTCATTAAGAAAACATCTGCCCTCAGACTGAACTGATATGAGATAAGCGGACCACTTGTGTGTGTGTGCAGCGGACAGGGCAGCGGACAGGGCAGCGGACAGGGCTTCAGTTTCAGCTGTTTCTTTATGAAAACAACTGACACACGAGTATGTCGTGTAATATCAATTATTTTGAATGAAAAACACAAAATTTAACGACAAATCGATAATTTCAATACCATATTGATAAAAATCACTAAATAGACCTTACTCTCCACTCTCCCACCTCTCAAACGGATATGCAGTTAAAGTATTTGTAATCAAATTAAAGTAAAATACATACGATTTCTGTTGTGGTTTTTAGTACTCAATTCTGAGCCCATTATTTAAAGATTTGATTAATTTTCTCTAATTATCTGTCTTTTAGTAATTTTACATTAAGTGCAGCCAAAAAACATTTGATTAAGTTTTGGACGAAATTTAGTCACAATATAATTAATTGAAGAATTTGTTGCTTCGATTGAATTTTAATTTTAGATCAAATGATTATTTCTAATAATTGAAAAACACATAACACGTAAACAAACAAATTGTGAAACATTCGTCTCATTCGAGTGATGGACACAATTTGATTCCGCCATCTATTAGTCTCTATTCGTATTGTCTTCGGCTAATATTAGGGTAGTCTTGATATTTTCAAAATCTTTTCTGATAAATTAGGGGCTAATTATCATCACTTTAATTGAAATTTTATATCAGAATCAAATTTGATTATATAACTACTTAAAAGTGTTTAGTAATATATCAACTAGATCTTTTTACTAAGGTTGTTTTATTTAAATGCTTGGTGAGGAGCATCTGTTTCTATCTTTTTGAATGACCTAATAGTTGTTACGGATATAAACATTGAATTTTGATGAACGAAACGAAAGTGACTTTAATTTTCTGTTATTACAAAACTTTTATCTATTCTGAAATGTTATGAAATTTTAAGTTTTGTTTTTATTTATTGAGTAATGAAACGAATGTCTTCTTAAATGTTGTGATTAGTTTCGGGTCAATCAGCAAATGTAACTGACATTTGTTTTTATCCATTGTTTTATACATTTATTTATCGTTAAGAGCAGCGAAAGACAAACGATTCGAGGAAATGTGGTTTTTTGTGATTCTAAGTTGGTTTGGATTAATTGGTATTAAACACAATCAAAAGACATTTCAATTTAATTTATTTAATCTATCTTTTAGTCCAATTATTTTTTGTCGTCTTATCCGTCGGTAAGTAATATATGGAGTGTTCGGACAAAAATGATAATACCAGGGATGGCCAATAGGGGCTATTCGTCCCGCCTCCCCCTTAAAATGAAAATGGTCCTTCCCTTCTGGAAAATTGGCCATCCCAGGAGTGATAGTCGACCTGGTTGACATTATAAATGATTGAATGTTGCATATGTTTAGCGGCCGGACTCTACTATTTGGCCGAATTGGTGGAAGAATACAGTGTTATGTCGGCTAAAGTCATCAAATATATTATTTTGGTATTTTTGTATTGACAACAATTCCATTATTAACTCATTTTTCTTTTCAGACCATTTTATTTATATATTTATGTCTTTTCCTGTTCGAAGAGTTGCCGTCGGGTCTAATACTTTGCGGTGTTTTCAGTCATTGTATGCATCTCTTGATTTTAAGGACTTTTCCTTATTTTGATTTGACTTCAATTCCGTTTATTATATCAATCGGTAAATCATTACTTATTAAAAGCAAATTATTAATCAAATGATTATCAGTTCTACTGATAGCTAACCATTACTTCGCGTTTTCCTATTTCGGGTCCGTTTATTACCCGTTCACTCAAGTGAGGGACTGCTTAAGTGCTCAAATCACTTGGTTATTAACTAATGTTTCAATTAATAGGTTCTATCGTTTTTTACGATCTGTTTATGGCTCATACCATTCGTATGTGTTTCCATTATTTTCAATTATTCTAATTGTGTTGAAATTGTAGGCATTTTTCATCTCTCTGTCGGCCAATGAGAACGTATTGCCCACAACAATGACCGAAACAAAGCCATTACTCTCTGGTATTCATCATTTCAATCGACTTTTATATAGTTTTTAACAAAATGATGATTTCAGATGAAAATGATGTCGTTTCGCATTACTTCTCCCGAAGAGGCAAACGAAAGGGTTTGCTATCGTTTTTCAACTTCGCCAAAGACAGCCTTTTGCCACAAAGAGTCAAAAAGTCTTTTTAGTCCATTTATTGCCATCAATTGATTACCCGTTGAATTTTAAATCAATAAATTTCTAATTTAACCAAATTTCCATTCAAGGGTTAAAACAACCAGTAATTCCCTCACTACTGAACAGAGATGAAAATTGAAACAAGGTCAAACTTTCAGTGAACAGTAATTATCCCACTGTTTTATTTAGCACATTGTAACACAAAATCTATCATAGAGAATCTTTAAACTCGCCTAGGTAGAAAGACAATGAAAATTTTAGAGAAACAAGTGATTATTCGCTATCATAAAATAAAAAGATTAAATATGGGAAAATGATTAATTTTTAAAATTACCGCATTACCTCGCAAAACCCATAATTCTAATTTAGCTAATTAATTTTTAAAACAAATTTGCCACAAATGTGGCCGCTTGAGCCTAGAAGGGGGTTGTGGGTATTTTCAGTTTACGCGGGGAAACGAAATACAGCCCCCTTTGGCCACCTTTGATTTTATAGCAAATCATAGTTCTTTAATGTCTGTTATATTACACCCTATTACCTTCTAATTGAATAAAAATAGGTCTCTCACTTTATAACGATCTTTGCGGAGTAGTAGGGTAATTTTTGAAAACAATTTAAACTTGCAATGCATTTTTTTAATGAGACATTGAGGAAGTTTCACTCAATCAATGAGCGATTTTTAATTTTGACATTAATTTTGACGGTAATACTGTAATTGCTTAAAAATAAGCTTTTTTACCATGTTCTGCAATAATCAGGGCTATGGTGATCAGGATAATGCTGATAGTCCGCCAATGCTAACCCTGATATGGAGGTTGGGTTTAGTGACGAAACGCATAAAATTAAATATTGTGCAACAGATATGAGAGTCGGTCGTTGTGCTGAGGAAGTGGTTCAGTGGATAAAAAAAATATGATTAGAATTCTTAAATTCACTGAATTCAATTTAAAATTAAATTTTTAAATGCAACAACAAATTAAGGGAAATATTAAAATTAAATATATTTATTTGAATGACAAATTATATATATAATCGACAGATAAATAGGGTTTTAATATTAAAATAAAGTGATTACAGAATATTTTTTTTAATTAAGACAATTTGTATAAGATCTGAAAAAGAAAACAAATTAATTTAAAAATAAGAAAAAAGAAACTTACAAAAAAAATTTGACCAGACATTACCCGTCAAATTTTGATTTGCCCAAAATTTTTCAGGAATAATGTAAAGTTAAAGAGGGTATTTAGAATGATTAATTGATCATTAATATCAGATTGAATATTTTTTTGGAAAATAATTTTGTAAAAGATTAAGATTAACTAAATTAGATACAGAATTATTTTGGTAAAATATTCTACGATAAAATGATTGAATATCGCGATAATTAGTTATTGTAATTCCTAAAGTTTTTAAATCTTTGGCAGAAAAAAATACAACTGTTTTAACTATTAAATCTAATTAAAATTTTTAAGCTTTTATTCATGAAATGAGTATATTTTTCTTTAATTTCGTTAATTGAGATTTTTCTTCGGTGGCAGTCTCTCAATAATTTTAAACTTTTAAACGAATGGCTATAATAGAATATATAAAAAAGCATCAATGAAATCTTCAGTAGATTTAATGAAATCATTGTTATTTCTGAAAGTTTTTTTTAACTAATTGTAATCTTTGGGTTAAACAATGGTTAGCAAAATTTTTTTAATTGGAACTTTCGTCTTATATATGAAATTAAACCATTTTTAACACCAATCATTGAATTTGTATCATCAGATGCGTAATCAACTAATGTAAATACAGAAAGAGAAAACACCTAATATGCCATCTTCTTCAATACTTGAAATAATAGTTTCAGAGATGATCGAAGCCCATATTTGCCACGCTCAATTAATAATAATAAAATATCACAAATAAAACTGTCTAATTTTTAATTTAAGAAAGCTAAAAAAGTTGTTGAAAATCCAGAATATTTGAATGAATTATATACTTGCGTTGTGAGAGATTCGAATGACTAGTCTTTTGGATTCATAAATTCAAATATTGCATAGTTCACTTCTGATATTTGATACTCAATTTGATTAATAAACAAATCTATAATGTTAATATTTTCTGTACTCTGAAAATAGTTTTTAAAAGCTGGGCTTCGAGTTTGGTTATCATTTAATAATTTTGTATTTTTGAAGCTAATTTCATGATCGGTTCTTTCTAGCTCTTCAGGATATCTTATCAACTCATTCGATTTTTCATCAAATACAAATAAAATGATCATATCACGCATTCCACTATAGTCTGTCTTCAAAGTTTTCTAACGCAGTCTAGTAATAATTTATATCAAAATATCGATAAATATTTGGATATAAGCTGTTGATTTGAAGGAGTAAGTTCATTATGCACAAAATTAGAAATACTAAATTTTGCAGTTGGTTTGGCTTTATAGTTTCTTTGCAAGACCCAGTGCTTTATCTTGAGTAGTTGATTCATAATTACTATCTTCAGCAATATTTTCAAGAGTTAATATCATTATTTCCAAAATTCTAAAGGGTTGTTTATATTGCTCATCTCTAGAACTTATCCATCTGACGTTAAATATATTATTCAATTTAAGAGACCTTTTGTCAAATAGGCTTGACATTAAATCTAATACCGCATTATTCTTGTAACCTTGTCCAAAGGAAAAATTTGACAAATGGGTAATTTTCGCTTCAATTATTTTAGTTAATTAAACGGTTTTAAATACAATTTTTAGTGCAATCTTAAAAAGATGAGAAACAGCGAATACTGGGTTTTTTGCAATACTTTCGATGTTATATAAAAGACGGCGAATATTAAACCAAATTATCGGCAAAAATAAACTAAATTTGTTAAAAAATAACAACAGAACTAATCGAAACTGTTCCGTTTATTAAACGACCAATGAATGGTTGAGGATATAATGAGTTTAATCTTGAATTTCTTGGCATTAATAAAGATTATTTCCCAAAGCAAATGATGGATTTGTTCTTAATTCGTTCAGTTATTCAGTAGAAACACAAAAATTCTATTTATTTCTCTTTTAAGTGAAATTATTTTTTTAATAACTTCAATTTATTATATAATTCTGAGAGTTATTATTAATAGTCTTTCTTGTCTGTTATTGTCAGTCAAAAACTTCGCTTGAAGTAATAGTTGATGTCTGTCTTTGCTTCTTATTCTTGGTTTCAACCTTTTATGGGATTAACTGCTGCATTGGTTTTGTTATTAAAAATTGTAGTATTGACGATCAATATTGCAGTAATGAAATCAATCAATACAGAATTTGTAATATTGATTTTTATTAAAAATCAAAAACGGACGGCACCCTCGGTTTTCATAATTTGGCTTTGAATGCCCAGTCAAACATAACATAGCTTATAACGTTAGGTTTTAATCACAATTTTTCCATGTCCTCCATAGCTCTGGCAATAATTAATTTTTCACTACAATTACGAATTATATTGTATATAGTTCTGTCCCTCTGCCACAGCCGTTCCCGCGACTCATATGTTAAATCTATGGAGTGAAAACCCATGTTAAGTATATGAAGAGAAATTCCATATTAATTTAATGTTGGAAATTCCACTGTTAGGTCTATGGATAGAAAACTCATGTTAAGTCTGGGGATGAAAATTCCATGTTTAGGCTATAGAGAGAAATTCCATGTTAAGTCTATGGAGATATAGATAAAGGCGCAAGTTATTGCCCAAAAACATGGATTTC
>JAQIWP010000615.1:0-22569 GCA_034695525.1 Euzetes globulus | reverse complement strand
TCTTTCTCTCTCTTTCTCTCTCTCTCTCTCTCCCTCTCCCTCCCTCCCTCCCTCCCTGATTACTGATAGCAAAGATAGTCATAATTATATCAATTATTTGTCATTAATTTTAATAATTCTTTCCTTTGGTTTTCGACTAATATATTAATTCAAATCCATTAGTCGAAAATAATTTAAAATTTTATTTGTTTTTTAATTGAAAGTTTTCTGCTTGTTTAATAACTTATGCATACATTAAATGAATATTAATTAAGACGTTATTTTAATTAAGGACTGATATCATTAAAGAAAATAATAACCGGAATTTGAATATTGTATTTTATTTTAACTTATAAGACAGCCATAAGACATCCGTTAATTTTTTGAATTTGAATATTTATAAAAGAGGTTAAAATAAAAAAGCTAATCTTGGTCATATTTGTCGGCCAATTAGCTGAACAGTTATTACAATTCACAAAAATTAATTAATGCCTTATTTCTTTTGCTAACTATTTATTGTCTCCAAACAACACAATATATTCGCAAATAATTAGGAATTCGTTCTCATTATTAATCAAATTATTTATTTCAAGACTATTAGTGAATACTTCAAAAACTATTAACTGTTTGTATGAGTTGTATGTCGACTACTACTACTACTACCACTACTTTAGCTGATGTACGCAAGGGGTTGTTGCCCAGGAACATTCCCAAAAGACAAAATAGGCCATTTATTCTTTCAGCCTAACATGTTTTTAACAAGTTACGAAGCATCAATAGAAGAACCTTATTTAGAGCTGTAATGGAATACCTTGCTTGTGTCAGCTGACATACAATGATGAATAAATACTATAATTTTTACATCATTTCATGCATTAGTTATTCTGACAAACAATTTATTAATTATATTTTGGTATTTATAAATAAATGAAAGTTTTATTCAATGAACTCAATTATGGCTATCATTCATATTATAAATAAATTGTTGATTCAATCATTAAATTGTTAACAAAAGCCGAAAATTGCATTTCAAACAAACAAATTAGTAAATTAAAAGTGTATTTACACTGAAATTATCGAATAAACATTTGCCAAGAAAATGTACACAATGAGGACTATTCCCAGTTGTCTTAAATCAGACATTAATTGCTTTGAAAAAGTGGTTAATTTCATGTATTATTCATAAGTCGATCAAAATGTGGTCCATTTCGATGGAAATTGTTTTTCTTGTGGAGAAAAATATGTTTTTCTGCTAAACGATAGAAAAGTGAACTCAATTATGATATAATAAAGTGCCTAATATTTCATTTTGAAAGCTCAAGTGTTGGTGAGTTTGGGTGTAATATCTCGAAAATCAAGTTCTCGTCTCATAGATCCAAAAATGGCAAAAATCGGGCTCTCATTCACTCATTCATGTGTTCAGTCATTTGATTCATTCATTTACTAATAAATATGTTGGAGACAAAAATAACCACAGAATTAATAATTTGCACTAATTTTTCTTCAAATTTTTGCCATTAATTCATATTTTTGATTGAAATGTGACAATAGTTTTGAGTAAAAAATATTTCAAAATTGATGCATTAAAAGCACTTAATTTAACGATTTATAAGTTTATATTTGGATGAAAAATATTTATGATTTTGAAGGATATTTCGGAAAAAAAACAGTTTGTCTGTGAATCTGTCAATTAATTTCTTGATTTAAAGGTTAAATCAATCAGAAATAAAACATAGCATTCAATAAATTTTTGATTAATTATAGTTCAGATCATGTGTTTTAGGCCCTGAACTGTATATTCAGAATTGAATTAAATGAAAAACGTTTTTTTGATCTTTAAGTCAAATACACAAACGATTTGTAAGTGAAATAAGAGAATTAATTCAATGATAATTCAATGCTTTGAATATCGGTTTGATTTGACAGCAAAACAACTTTTCGAGTCTCAAACAAATCTGTGCTAAAGTATTTTCAAACAAGCTCATTATTATTATTATTATTATTATTACGTTTAGTGGAAATTATAATTCATTTTATGTTTCTCTTGAAGTCAATATAAAAAACATAACTCAATATTTGGCTCAATATTTGAATAAAAATTATATGTTTTCCGAGTTCTCAACAGAGAAATAGATATTTCTTAAGGCAATTGTTATCCGCATTTAAAAACATATTTAGGAGGTATTTATTAGAGGAAATCATACCTGCACTCAAAGCATAAGACTGTGCTTTGGCCGAACAGCACAGAGTATTAATAAACTGAATAAGAAGAAAATAAAATAGTTTATTAGTTTTAACGATTGCATGAAAACAGACACTTAACTGTCGATCCATCACTATTACCACTAATTTGAATAATATCCTTGCCTTCAATTCTGTGCGTATTTACAGAAACGCACAGCCATTAAGAGTCGTATGTAATGAAGAATTTATTCGAGAAATTAGTTTTTTAAATGTTTTTATTCTTTGTTTCGGTTTAATATGTTTTCTAATTTATTCACTAAATATCTATTAAACGGATATTTCATACAGTTTTCTATCACAACAATTATTATTTTTTGTGCTAGACACGATTTCTTCATCTCAATGATCGATTAGAAATTTGCAAATACTCAAACAATATTTTGCTTGGAGTCGAAGTGCAAAAATCATTGAAAGTACTGCGAAATGACTGGAAATTGATGGATAATTTGCGCTCATAATTAACATCAATTAAGAAATTATTGTTACACTCGAAGCAAGTTTTTGTAGACAGGGAAAAGTTTTTTTTAAACATGTGGTTTAATAAAAACAAAAAGTACCACAATATTGCATTTTGTGACCATGAACATTGAAAGACAATAGAAGACCTAGCGTAGAAAAGTGAATTTCTGATTTAATACAAGGAAATTAGCCATGCAGAAACAAAATTTGAATTATTACTCTATCTAATTTTCTTGCCTCACATGCCTTTTGAAGATGTTCACCAATATAGTAATTGTATACTTGTGACAACCTGGGTCTGCTGAAAATAATATTTATACGAATAAAGCCAATTCAGTGTCAACCAAATCGAGCTTCAAGTGTTGGGTTGCGATAGTTGGCGCCTAATTTGCACAAAGTTCTGGTTGGGCTCTGAAACAAAAATTAAATTTTAAATGAAAACCAATTGAGATTAATTATATGTTGTGCTCTGCGTAGTCAATAGCAGTTTCACTCAGTTTTAGAGACCTTAATGTCAAAAATAATTAACACTTATTATTAGGAGTATGTCTTGCATTCAATTCAATAGTTTTCTGCAAAAAAGGTCTATAATTATGTTTATAATTAACTCTTATTTTTTGGGGAACTTCTACAGTGAATCTGTTGCAAAACCTTGAATTTTGAATACAGATTTCTCAACTAGGTGTCGATATTTTAAACTCGATTAAAACATTTTTTTAGTCTTAATTATCCAGAATTTCGAAAAGAAATTCCTTTTTAAAGTGAATTACTGTTGGCTTTGAGTGTAAATGAACTGAAACTTTGTAAAATCTATAATAAATGATATTGGTATTTCTCTAAAGGCTAGATATTTAAGTGATAATTACACAACTGATTAGTATTTGGTTTCTTTTCGTTTCGCAGTTAAAACCAAGTTAATGAGAGAGTAATACAACGAATTCATTAATCTTTCCTTCCATTTGAGAGCTCAGGGAAAATATTTTTTGACTTCTTATCACTTAATTTAATAAATATATATTTTAGCTGAAGAACACATCTTTCAATTTTCCTGATAATTAAAAAATTTATGTTTTGATCTGATGTTACAAAATACGTGTCTGGACTGCTGTAAATGATGGCCAAGCTCATTGTTTTTAATGAGCAACGTCTCAAAGATTGATGTCCAGGAAAATTGATTGGTAAAGTGAAAACCTCTAATGACATTCAGCACAGGCCTACTAATTAATAAGAGATGGTGAGAGGGAGGCTCACTTTCTTATTTTGTGAAAGCAAGTTTGGCTCAATTTTTTGGATCAGTGACATTTTTTAGTCAAAGACATACGCCATGCAGTTTGGTCTTGTGTTTCAAACTCAACCCCATATTCGATTTGATATATCAATGATACAAATTGTTGTTAAATTGTGTCTGGACATGGCATGGTGTGCAACTCTGTAAATAACCGATTTATTAGTTTAGTTAGCTATTAGTCAATTAAGTTAATTAATAACTAAAATATTTGCAAACTGTGAGAGTAGTCACTAATAGGCGATACGAAATACTCACACAAATAAAAATCTTTATAGACATCGGTTTTCGGTGGACTTCAAACGGCAAATATGTTTTTTCGTCGAAAATTATTTTTATTTAGACTGACTTTTCCTAAGTGCGCATATTTTTTACATCGAGATAAAATGAAAATTTAATTTGTCAGATATTTTTCTTTCACTTTAGACATGAAATGAAACTCCTATTCCTGTTGTTGTTAGCGATGCATAAAATGGTAAAAATAGTCATAAAAATAATTGATTGCCATTTACTTTGTTGAGTCTACTCAAGTAGTGAATTGAGATTGCTCAAAGTTAAATCGCCTTTGTTATCACAAATATTTATCAAAGTAGGGTCTCTCTCTCTCTCTCTCTCTCTCTCTCTCTCTCTCCCCAAATATGTTTTATTGTTTAATATTTTCTTTTCACGAATTTTATTGAAAAAAATACCAATTCATATGAATTAAAACAATTTCTATAAAAAAAGTCAATTTAATAGCGATGGACAGACAGAGTATCTAATGGTTAGGCTTTTGTCCGTTTTAATGAAAATGAAAAAACCGGAGGCAATGGTTGCGCTCACGTATTTAATGAGGTTCACCAATCTGTGAACATAATGTGTGCTTCAAATCCAATTTAATTCTGTGCCCAGTGCTGGCAAACCTCCGTTATAGACAATGGATAGATTGGATCTATTATTAATTACCGATCCTCTACTCGTCTACATATGAGGCCCGACTCCACACAAAAGCAATAAAATTTTACACCAAAACAATGGCGTATTGGGTCTCAAATTAAAACATTTATTATCGAAATTAAAACGTCTTAATTGAAGCTTAAATTCTTTAAAATCACTTTTTTATTACTCATTTTGAAATCTTTAAAACGATTATTGTCTGAGAAAAGCTATTCTCTGTCCAAAAATCTCCAAACAAACGCTTTAATTAGTTTCTCTGGAATTGCAATTTTCATACATAAAAACAGAGAAGTCTTTTTCGCAGTATTTGTGTTAAACAACGCTTTAAATTATTTATTTATTTGATTTTCTTTGACTGTATTTTTTATTAACTAACAAAAGCCCACATATAATGTAGTTTACATTAAAAGGGATTATTTCCAGCAAAATTACGGGCGTTTAAGAACACAATTATCTAAACGTTTAGTTTTAAGAGAATCTGAGCCTACGTTTGGAGGCTTTTGGTTTGATTTGAAATTAAGTAAATGAATGCTAAGTTTGAGATTTATTTTAATGAATTGTTCCGATAGTCTAATCATCGGTTTTGACAGAACTGGAAAGAGTTGTGTAGGAGTTTTAATGAAAATCCTATTTAATGTTGGCTGAGTCAGTGGTGGCCAAGTATTTCTATGAGAGGCCGACCTAATCAATATCAATCTCATTGGGGCCTTTTTAAGGGTCTATAACTCTCAGAACATTATCACTGGCACAGGTAAATTCTAATTTAATCATTTCATTGACCTTGGTTAGCCGTAATGGTGATTTTTTTCTAACTTTTTATAAGATTCAACAGAAAATTCAGACAAAGAAAAACAATTCAAAACTTTAGAAAGTTACCTGCCTTACTTAATACATCTCTGTCAATACTGAGCATAAACGAATTAAGCTGCTTAATAAGAATTCTCAGGGTAAACCTTCATGATGACTTATTTTTTTCTAAAAGGTGGGATAATTTCCGAAATACAGTGTGGTCTGACTTTTGGCTTTGATGGCAATAAGGTCTTACTAGTTGTGTGAATACCTGAGCAAACAATTAGCCGAACAAATAATCAGAAAACGATTTCCTAATGAAACCATAAATTATTTTGATTTGAGATATCCTGATATCTGAGTGGTCTGTAATAAAATATCCGATATTTATGACAGATATATGATATTAAAGGAGAAATCTGTTGGTTATTGCTATCAATAAATAATCCAAATATAGTTTTCTTGACTCCATTTATTAGATCATATAATTAACTATTTTTCAATTCATTTGGATATTGATATTTGTCTGAGGAGTTCATTGAAAAGCAAATATTTTGAGAGCAGAGCCAAGAAAGTAAAGCATATAATCGGATACGAAGTCTGGAAAACATATTAAGTGAAACCGATCCTAAATGTTGGGTTTGGCAGTAATTAAACGTTAATTTGTGCCGCCTATGACTTACTGCACAGAACGCCACAACAAGAATGCAATCAACAGAAGAGTATGGGAGGAAAGCCAGAGAATGGTTTAGTTTTCTTACTGCAAAATACCTATTATTAATCGACGCGATAATTGTGTTCTCGAAGATAACTGTCTCTCAATTCAGTTCGAAACCAATAATTTTTATGTTGTTTTTCACTAAATTCATTCCATTAGTGATTAAAAGTCTTTAGTGAAAGACTAATCAGAACTTTTCTTTGGCTTTGGCTTTGGGTTTTGCTATAGTGTTCAGCCCAAAGAGAAACACTCTTTTATTTATTGCTCCTTCCTTTCAAACTGTTGAACAAGATTTAGGTTTTTTTTGTTAGGAAAACCTGTGAGTCCTGAAAAGCTATTGACTACAGAACTAAACTCCTTTTTTTGTGTGTTTTCGTTGTCTTACATCGAAAGCACTGTCAGGAAAGCTCTTCATTCGCAACTGTCATTAGGCGATACAGTTTAGGACAAGTGCTGACGAATCCACTGATTGCAAGAGTAGATCAGAAACGCAACTCAAACACAACAGGAGTCATAACAGGGGCCGTGTGCTGTCTATCGGACTAATAGCTCCGAAAGTTGTCATTTGTTGCAAAACCATTATTTTGTTCCAGCAAAGTCTGAAAAACAGATTTTTTTGTCTCTTAAAATGTTATGAAAGCTATTATTAGACTTCACTTTAACTTCGGTTTTCACTCTTAAATTGGGTATTACTTTTTCAACCTTTCCTCAAATTCTAGTCTTTTTTACTTCATAGTAAGGAATCAATTCTGAGCTAAAGACTAGGACACAAACAAAAACCTTAAAGCGCAAACAAGGACTGCATTTAAACTAATTTTATACATTTAGTGCTATTAGTTACCAAGTTTATTTATATTTCTGCTGTGTTTCCATTATTTTATCAGTAATTCAATAAAAATTAAGTATGAAATGAGTTATAAAACAATGCAATTACCGAAAAAAACCTTTACTTAAATGATATAAATAGAAAAAATTTGAAAATAATTACAATTTTTTATCTAAAAATTCATTAAGAATTCCTCAATAATTATAAATTTCAGTAAATATCAGTGTAGTTTTGTTTTACAGTTTCCTTAATTATATATTTCATAATTGTTTATTACAAGAGAGACGACGAAAATTATACAAAAAACCATTACATCTATTCATTGATTACCTTTATTTAACTCGAGTCTAAAGTTTGAAAATTGTCGGACAAAATAATAAAAAAACAAAATTATGTAAAATAAACACATAATTACTGTATTATTACATTTGACTGTGAATTGTCGCTAAACTAAATCATCAAAAGAAATTGAAGAAAATTTTGTTATCTCAAAAAAGTCAAAAGTCTTTGTAGACTGGAATTACTTCTCAATTAAAGCTATGATTTACTTAATGTTTGGTTAGTTTAAGGCTTAGGCATTCAAATAATGCCTTTCTTCTCTGCACAAGGAGCTAAAAAATGAGGTGACATTAATGTGACAATAAATGACAGCTCTCCTGAAAAATGACTCGAATTATTCAAAACACTGGCAAAAGACAATGCTCTGCAGTCTTCCAGTGGTAGCCAAGGTCTAGCCTTGAGGCAGGTGCATCGTTAGATGGGAAGGCTGGGTCACTACGAATACATGCTGGTTTATATTTCTTTGATGAAAGCCAAAACTTCAAAAGACACTGAAGTTTATTTCTGACACAAATCAATTTTTGTTGTTATTTAGCTCCCTTACCACTCCTCTTGGTTGTTCCAAGAAAGTTTGAAATCCGATAGAAAAAAATAAATATTCTTGTATCAAATGCTATTAAATAGAAAAAATAATTACATTACTTTAGTTACACTAACATTAATAAGGAGTGAATAGGACTCTGAAATTAATGACACAAATGAGAGAAGAATAGACAAAATTGGTGCTCATCTCACAGACTCTCTCTCTCTCTCTCTCTCTCTCTCTCTCTCTCTCTCTCTCTCTCTCTCTCTCTCTCTCTCTCCCGGTATTCCGGTTTGGGGGTCGAAAAGTGCAGAGGAATGAGAAAAAGCATTTTTACAAAAACTATAATTGTCTTTGAAATGGATGAACAAAAAGCAAAAAAGGATTTCGTGCTCTGATGTCAATCCAATATATAGGACCGCTTCGGATGAATTCGATATAATATTAAACTAAATATAAAGACAAACTTCAAAGTAATGTTTATGAATAGATTGTAAGTTAGGTTTGCATTTGATGTCATTCATTGATGGCATTCATGACCGGACAGACTCCAGTTTTACGCTTCTGTTGGCATTGCATTCACTGTAAAAAGCAATCATTTATATTGAGTTGCATTTCGACACTTCTCTTCTCATAATTTGTTTAAATGAAATTCTTTTCAATGATTTTTTTTCCTAAAATAAAAATTTTGATTATTTGACTTAAAATTATAAACAATTGATTTATTGTTCAAAAATGTCTATTGAATTTCAAAATTCATTCAAAGAGACTATTGTCGCGAATGAATGAAAATGGATTTGAATGCAACTGAATATTCTATAAAAATATTTCCTTTGATTAAAATGTACTAGATGAATAGCCTTAAACGAATAATTTTAAATTTTTATTAATTTAACAATTATTAATTTATTCGAATTAAATATCTTTGTATAAGTAAAATTGGATATCCTGGAATAAAGTTAGAAGACAGCAACATTTCTGATAACTAAAACACTTGTAGTTTATTGAATAAATGATAGAGTAATTGGACAAATATAAAATTTATGTTTATGGACAAACAAAATCAAATGGTTATCCTGATATCAAATTGTATAAAACTATCATATGATACATGTATGAAGTATAAATGAGAGATTTAAAAGTACATGCTATACAACTTATGACTTCTTATTGACCTAGTGCTAGCAATGTCACCAACTAAAGTTAAAATAATTTCGTGCAAAAAAATTAATGTCATGATCAGTTTCTTTTAATTGACCAAGGAGATTGCATGATACCAACCAATAACTATAAAACAATGAGAATTTAATTTTTAAAACTAAAATCAGATGAAACATAAAATTTCAATTTGTTGAATGTTTTATGCAGTAATGAATGCAAATTAGTTAATGAAATACTAATTAAATTAATGAAACCTTTTACGAAACTAATTAAGTCTTTCATTAAATTTTATTCCTTAAGGTTTCGTTTAATGTCTTATTATAATTGTAGAGAAAAACCAATTTATTAGAGTTTGGAGAGAATTCATTTCACTAATTATGTGATGAGAGACCACTATTACTAACGGCAATGGTTTTAACAGAGCTTTAATTCATATAATTTCCGCATTAAATGAAAATTACAACAATTATTATTGTTAAGCACTCTTGTAGAAAGGCCATAGTTTTTATTACCAGGAATAAATGCTAGCTGAAAGAGCATTATTTCTATAAGCTATAAATATAAGCGTCAAATTAGGGCTAATTATAAAATCCAGACATAAAGTCATTTGATTGGCCGACCCATGAAATAGCGTTTGTTCTGTTCCATAGAGTGTAATATCGAGCGCTTGACTCTAATAGTGTTTGTATGTAATGCCGATTGAATGGCCGGTCGGTGGGAAACAGTGAAAAAAGTATGTGTTTGGTGTTGGATGGCGTGGGATGACGTGGGATCACATTCACATTGAGCCACAAAAAACAAGACAAACTCAGTCAACATTCAGTAATATGTAATCTAATCGATTCAGTGATGCATTTCTGAGCACAGACTCGATTGCCAACAATGGAAACTCTGCTTCATCTGAAGCTCCATAAGTGGTGTGCACAGGACCTGCCATTCCAATGATAACCAATTGAGTGTGACATAATTTAAACAGATATTATGATCATATGATCTCGTAATTGACGGCACCATTAGCTATCATATTGAAAAACACATAACCAATACCTGTGCTCTGTATGTTCAGCTCCCAAATCATCAAAAGATTGAAGAATTAAATATTTTTTGTGACCATTTTTTGTGTCTAATGTGAGAAATTTGTTCCCTATTATACATCTATTTCGGATCATTCTTTCGATTTCGGTTCCCATAAGAAAACTGTTTACAGGAAATCATTGTCTGATTTTTATTTATACCGAATAATGGATATAAAGTCATATAATTGACATTTTTTTCTATTAAATTTTTGATTCGGGAATAAATGTAATAAAAGTGTAGTCAAAGACAATTTCCAAACGATTTTTTGGCCGACTCTGCAAACACTAAACCAACACTTAAGAACAGGCGACGACTCGTCTCTGAGAGTCAATAAATTATTATTCTGTTAAAAATAGTCTATAATTTAGTCACATCTTGAAATGATTCGTACAAAAAACGATCAACTCTTCAATTTAATCATTGTATTCATCAGAAGTTAGTAAACAATAGAATTGAAAATTATTCGACAATAACTTTGAAAAAAGTCTGAACTGAACTCGACTTTAAATAATTATGAATAAAGTTCTTTCATAAAAGAATTCCTTTTTTAATTTGGTTATAATGTGTGAAAACCAACACATGATATACAATAATAATTGAATCAAAGTTTTCATTAAAATTTATTTATAAACTTATTTTCCCATAATTTTAAAGCAATGAATAAAAATTAAAATTCTTAAACAATTTTCAAGTGTAAGACTGAATGTAATATAAAAGCTTAATTTACTTCAGCGGAAAATTATTATTTACTCCACCAAATTATTATACAAATATTCAAATCAACCAAGATAGGCATATTAAATGAAAATCTTGAGATATCAGTGATATCAAGATGACTCATTCTCTATCAAGTCAATTTTTGTAAATTTTTTTTAATCAACAAAATTTTACAAATTTTCTCCTAAATGTGACTAAACTTGGAATGAATGTGGTTTTCCTTAAAAATGTCTTTTGTTAGCAATTGACAATAAAGTTTAACATATTATTAACATATTATTTTTAGACAATCGGAGTTATGAATATATTCCTAGAATGAAACTTCTGTATAATTTTTATGTATACATAAATACTAAACTGTATATGCTAGAAACTTGAATTTGAAAAATGCATGAAACATAATCTTGATCATCAAACTCAAAGCATTCATTGAATTTAGTTCAACTTTAAGAATAACCCGAATAAATTGAAATTTATATGAAAAATAATTTTGTGAAATGAGTCAATAAAATATTGAAATGTTTGGAGGAAAGAGAACAAAAATTGAAGTAAACAAACTATTTATTGTCACAACCATCAGGTTTTGGAAATTTTTCAATTTTCAGTTTTCCTCTTCGTTTAGAATGGACTTCGCATTCGCTATATATTATAATTTGAAGCGAATTATTTCAAATATAATAATAATAATTAAATTATGGCAACAGTTAAGTATAGTCTCGAATCGCTCTTTCCTTTAAAAACTTTAAGCGCAGCGTATAATTATATTTGAAGTCTAGAAACTGGAGCCTAAATTGTTGGCCAGTTGTCCGAAAATTATTGCTTCACACAATCACTATGAAAGCTGGGCCTAAGAGAAAGACTCAACTAAACTGTCGAATAACTGTTTTGTCTGCTCTTAACGTTTTGTTTGATTTTTCACTTTAGCTTTGCTTCAATTGAAGCTCAAATATTTTAAAAATTGATTATACAACTGATCTAATTGAAAATCGCAGAACTAGCACAAAATAGTTATTTTATAAAATAATTCAATTCATTTCTGATTAAATTAATTGATTTTTGAAAATAAATTATTCAAAGCAGAAATCGGGTTTTATTGCTTTTGAGTTAATTACTATCATCAGTGACATTTTGTTTGAATTATGAGAACTTATTTTTTGACAAATGATATTTTAAACGACTAATTCATTGTAATTTGCATTTAAACGCATTAAATATTTCATTATTTTCATCATTTCGTTGATTAATATGCAAATAGTAAACGAGATTTTGTTTTTCTGAAACATTGAATTAACGAATGAATATAAAAAGTCTGTGAAAATTAGTTTTACGTTTTTAATTAAAACCACTCTTCTATGGCTTGGGTTTCAATGCTGAAGCTCAGGGGTTAGGAACAGGTATTTGAAGTAATGAGCCCTTTCATTATCATATCTCTTAATTAAAACAATGAATTTTGTGATGCACTCCAAACAAGGGTTTCAATAGATTCCCAAGTTTTTAGTCTATGTATGAAAATGGTTATTGGTCTAGCAAATATCGATTATAAATAACATATTGAATCTTTTTTTCTGGATAGTTTGCAAATTTTTTGCGTACATTAATTTTATAAATTTGATTTAAAATCTCTGAAGAAATTATTTTCGGTTTGAAGGCCAGGGAATTGAGGTTTGCATTAGTTTTCAGATTCGATCAAAAAATTACTACTTTTTCTACAATTTTGTGTAACAGAACCTAAAATATTGATTTAACAGTAATTTACTTGAAAACTACATTAGTCTATATTCCGAGTCAATTACTAAACATTGATGTATTCAAATTAAATGGATTAACATTTGAAATATTACTAAGTAATCTGAAAAAATTTGATGGCTATCCAGCACTTGTAGTTCACTTGAAAATTGATCTCAAATTTGGACTACTCTTATGCTTTAATACTTAAATTTTATGCAATACTTATTTTAGTGCAAAGGTTATCAGGAACATTTAGAATACTTGAAATGTTATCACTACTATACTAATAATTTATGCTTAATGGTGATTGAAAAATGTCAAAATCAATTATTGAATATTCATCTCACTTATCAGACTTGTCGAGTACAGTGTATAAAATCAGAAGTGTAATTCATAGAAAAAATAGTAGACTGTTAAACGGCAAAACAACCTTGCAATCTATAATCCATTCAATATCTATGATGATATTATTGTCATTTTAGTGTTTTCAGGAAAAAATACAATCGAGTTAACAAAAATGGCGAGGTATTTGGGCTAACTTTGGGTTATTCCTGGTCCTGTATCACTGCTTTTGAATAGAGAACCCAATGACTTGCCTTTAGAATAGTGTCTATAAAAACTATAATCTCTTACTTAAAGCAAATGTAATGACTTTTGAATTATAATAAATGTAATATCAAAAAATATTTTGTTATTTTTATGGAAACATTTGATTATTTGTTGAAATCATTACAAATGCAGTCAAATATAAAATTCATTTTAAAAATTTGAATATAAATGAAAATCTGAGAAGTGATGGATTCAAGAGAGCATTGAATTGATATACTTTTGGGAAAAATTCATACGAAACTCAAATGTGAAAACTCTATTACTTATAATAATAATAATTTGCGATTCGATTACAAAACTTTATTTTGAAAAAAGTAATTGAATTCATGTATTCATGAGTTCATTGAATTTTAATTTTAGAAAACGAATTGAAGCGAATCAGAAAAGCCCCCGTCCAGTTTCAGATTGACTCCCGTTGCAAACGATGAGTCATCCGACGCCAAATATGCTACTGCTTTGGCCACATCTTCTGGTTCTCCCGGTCTTCTCAAAGGATATGTTTCGCTCACTTTTGACCACATCTTTTCAATCTCTTCGTCTGTCATTCCGAACGTCTTATAGACCGGAGTTTTGATTTGAGCCGGACTTCATATCGTCCAATAAATTCAAATCAATTATTTAACAATAACTGACTTAATCTTACTTAACACTATTGACTCGAACACCTTTAGGTCCTAAATCATAAGCGAGGCAACGGGTAAACATGTCGACTCCACTTTTGGCGATACAGTGAGCCATAGAATTTCCGAACTTTTAGTTAATTATAAATTAAAAGTAAATTATGATTAAAACTATGGCTAATATAATGACCGGTTTAAATGACGAAACACTGGAGACATTGACAATCGATCCCTTTGATCGAATCAGATGCGGAACTTTCAATAAATTGATTAAATTAGGGCTCAGATAATTGGATCAATTATTTGTTAGTCAAATGCATGAATGTATGCAAACCTGCATTATGTGTGAGTTGAACGCTATTTCGTAAATTAGTTTTCATTACCTGAAATCAAACATTCATTTGATTAGAGTTTCGAATCAGTGATCGTTTTATCGATATTTCTCTTCAATTAAGTCATTCTTAAGGACAGACCTTATCGTAAACTTGAATGGCATCAGTCGCTTCAATATTGCTGGAGCAGTCAAACTCTGCTGCATTATTCACCAGAATATCGATTCCGCCAAAACTTTCAATAATTGAATCAATCAACTGTTTTGCATCCGAGTCATTGTCCAAATCGGCTCTGACTTCGAGCGCCTTTTATACACAAAAATTTGAGTCAAATTTAACAAAAGTTATTTTAAATCGATTTCAATGAGGTTTATATGATTTAATGGTTTAATGATTCATTTTTTTTGCTAACTTTATGGACAATTCATTGACATTTTGAATGTCGGAAAAGCATTGAAAAGCATTAGAAAGTTATGCAAACAATAATTGAATGGAATAATAGCTGAGCGCATGATTTGCATCGTTTGCTTCATTTTTTATTTGGAGGAAAAGAGATATTAATTTGAATAAAGACCGGAAAACATGAATTAGTTTTCTAAAAGTCAAATCTTTTGATGTTCTGCTCAGAGCTATAGGACGGCTCGTTTTGCTTTTCTTTTGTATGCTCTCAAATCTATTGATTAGCTTCCAGTTTGACTAATTGAAAGTTACATTCAATACTAACTTTTAAGCCAACACTCGAATTTTGATCACATTGGAGAGCAATGGCGTGCAATCTGTCGGCGTCCCTTCCAGTGACAACCACTTGTGCGCCCAGTTTTGAAAAATGAATAGCAGTGGCCGCTCCGATACCAGAACTGGCACCTTTCAACAAACATTTGGCTAGACTCAAAATAATTGCAGACAAATCAATTGTTTACCCGTTATTAACACAACTTTATTCTTGAAGTTCTTAGAGTCGGACATGTTTTATAAATTTACCAAAAACTGTCAAAAACTAAATTATAATGTGTTTGGCGACAAAATGTTCGGTGGAAATGACAAAAATATATTTATATTAGACAAATCTTATCAAGGTTATCAAAGTTGAAGGCTAATTTTAACAAAACAGTTAACTACTATTCTCAGAGGAGAGTTTTCGGTTGTTATCTGGTTTAGATAACTGAATCCAAATTGAGTGCTGATTGTATTGTTGCCATGGTCATTTCTGCTAATGTTGAATTTATTTTTCTTTATTTCCACAAAATTTGAAATCGAATTTTACAGTTATATCTCTTTTCAGACTTTAGTGAAATCTCTAATGAGATTTGACTGTAATTGGTTGTTATGACAACACAATGAGAGCCAAACACAAAACACAAAACATAAACAAAGCAATCGTTTGATTTGATTATCGTTTTGATCAATTAATTCATTAAATATTCACTGAAAATATGGTTCATTTGATTTAATATTCAATAAACAATAATTTGAATTTCAAAATATTTGAAAACAATTGACAGAAGAGACGAAAATGAAGATTTTTAGATAAGCCGGTGATTACCACTGAAATGCAATTAAATGCCATTTATTTAAATCATTTGAACTCTGGGTTCACAACAAGACTATGAAATGAAAATATTTAAACTCAGTTGTCGTTCAGATGTCAGACACCAAACATTTATCACATTTGTACTAATTTTTCATTTGGTTTATGCAAAGTATGAACGAAAACTCTTTAAGAAGTCGTTCGGCAGTTGTGGTCACAACTCGTGAACAAGAATTACAGAAACTGTTGGCTGAAGAGAGGGTTCGTTCAGATCAGAGGAAAACCAATTACTCGACACTTAAAGAAGAACACTTGAAACTCCAGAAGGATTTCCTCAATCTTCAAACAGAAATGAGACAAATATTGTCCGAAACCAAAATGATCAAGGTCAAAAAGGATGAAGACTTGGAGGAAGTGCTAAAAGTGTGCGAAGAAAAAGATAAAATCATCGATAGTTTAAAGAATGAGCTCAAAGAAAGAGATCCACAACTGATTAGAAGCCATTTCGAAGATGAGTTGAAAGAGCCGTTGAAAAAGTTGCAGAAAAGCAATGAAGTCTTGATTAGAGATAAGGAACGAATCAATTATGAGCTGAAAATTGCCAAACAGAAAATTGAGTTCTTGGAAAAAGAGACTTTGGATTCGACCGAAAGAATCAAATTGTCTTTTGACTCTGAAATCAATTTAATTAAACGCGAAAAAGAAGAGCTCAGAAGTAAATTAATGGAAACCAATCAATTGCCAGACGTTAAGAGATATTCCGAATTGAGTGAAGAAAACGTCAAATTGAGTGCAAAAGTCAAGTCCTTCCAGTCGACACTCGAAGACGCAGAACAACAGTATAAGAAAATTCAAATCAAAGTCGAAACACTTGTTGTCGAACACGAAAATAGTGAAAAGCAATACGAAAAACAAATCTTGTCTTTGAATTCACAACTGAATAATTTCCAAGAAAACAATACAAACTTAAGACAAGTAATGGCAGGTCATAACAGAGATAAAGAGGAATTGATGGCTGATATCGAAAGACTTAAGAATGAGATCAACAAATTAAACAAAGAATTGGATGAAAGCGACAAAAGGTTTCTTAGAGAAAAAGATAGATATGAAGGCATTTATAACAAAAACATCAAAGAAATCGATGACCAAAAGAATTCCATTTCTATTGAAGTCAAAAGTGAGTCTCTTTTCATTGTTTTCTGAAATTATATTGATTTTGATTGAAGTTTTCATAAAACAACTCTTTATTCCTCCATTAGAGTTGAAACTGGAAATTGAAGCCAAAAACGATGTCATCAGTCGATTAGAACAAGAGAGCACTTCCAAAGATAAGGAATTTCAATCAAAACAGAGTTTATTAAAACAACAAGAATTTGATAAACGATGTGCTCTCGAACAGGAAAAGTAAGTTGGGCTCAGAATTAAATTTGTATTGCTCATTTTCTATCCTATGTCATCAAGGAATTCGATTCTAATAAAACTGAAGGACTCGAAAGAAGAGAAATCCAAACTCAAAGAAGATATTCAACAAATGAGACGTCAAATTGAGAATCTCTCCGAATTGAGACTCACTGTCGAAAGAGATGCCATGATTTTGAGGGCAAAAGTGGAGACATATCAGATAAATATGGACGAGTTGGACAAATTGAGGCGACAACACAACCAACTACACGACCACATGAATAAACTGAAGAGTGAAAACATGGAATACTCGGCGCTCAACAAAGAATTTGTACGACAGAGAGAGCAATACAAAAGTGAATACCAAAGAATTAAAGACACCTTAGAAGAGGAACGTAAACAATTGGAAGAGTTTAAAGTCCTTAGCGATAAGAATCTGCTTAAACTCAGAAACTGTATCGAAGAGGAGAGGTTTGACTTCAAAGACAAACTGTTGAGCCTCGAGAAGGATGTCATCAAATGCAAGAAAGAAAAGGAAGAATTGAGAGATAAATATAAACAATACGTTTCCATTGCAGAAAGACTGCAAACAAAGCTCAATGAAGTGAAGCCTAAGCCTGAGTCCAGTCATCAGAAGTCTAGTCAAGTGATGGCTTCGACTATCGTTTCGCCAGAAAGTTATAATCAGCTGAAGAAAGAGCTCAAACTTATGAAGAAACGACAGAACCAAATGTCAAACCTATTGAACTGTTCTTTCGATTCGACGCATTGTAAGGAATTGTTGGATAAAGAATCTCAGCCATAGTTTTGCAATAAATTTGTTTTTATTTTCATATAAATTATTTAAAAATTTTATACTTTTTTATATAAAAATGCAATTTATTATCATTTTTATTCCATTTCCCGTAAATTTATTAAACTATTTATTATTTGCGCTATAAATCAGTTAATAAATAAAATGATAAAAAAGCCACAAATTTTATGTCCAATTCTAGTGAACATAAAATTTTTTAAAATTAGAAGTGAAGGGATTGATTGGAAATGTAGTTCAGTTTAGATGTATATTTTGTGACTACTTCTCCATTTAGTCTAACTTCTAATACTATTTTGAGCTGACATTTACACCGAACAACTTCTTAATCTAAATGGTTTAGGTGTCAGCTCAACAGTTGATTGACACCACTTTTATTTGGTTTTATTGAAACTTATTTACTTTTAAGTCAAATATTAGATTCTTTGGAACTTATTGAAAGAAGAATTTATCCTTGGAACTGTCAATTACTGTCTAAAATGTTTGATAAAGTTACTGGGATGAACAACAGGTAAATTTCTAAAAATATCTTTTTCCCAAAAATGCTATAACTCATGTCATTTCCGATGGTCTGTCCGGAAATAACTGAATTTAGAAGCAAGAAAACATTTAACCCTCATTGACAACAATCCTCTTATGAATGTCACGTTTACGTCCAAATGCACGTCACCTTGTTACATCCACTGAATGGTTGCAAACAGTCGGATATTATCATTAATTTGATTATATTGTTGATGTCTTTTTGGCTAAAATGAATAAAATGTGCAGAACTCTCACTTCATTCGTCACTCACTTAATTAGAAGCGAATGATTTTTGTCCAAAATAAACAAGTTCAAAGAACTATTAATGAATAAGTTTTAGATCCGCTTCAAGTTTTAAAGACATCGATTCAATTAATTTTATTTTTAAGTTTTTTACTTTCGATACAATTTGAGAAAATTAGAGTAAATACAGATTTAAATGACTGACAGCTCTTATCTGAAAATATTCAAAATTTTTCAACTGTTTCTTAGTAATTAATAATTATTATTAATAAGAGAACACATTATACAAATATAAATATCTAATAAATAGTGAAAATTACAGAGAAAAAACGAGACAGTAATACAATCAAAGATAAAAGTCTTATGAATCAACTTTTAATTGTTGGCAATTCTAATCAATATTATAATAGGAATAAACACAATAATCATCCATCGGTTTAATGGACAAAATAAATATATGTTTGACTCAAATGGGATATAAAATTGGAAGAGTTGAGAGGTTTTATCTTAAGTTAATTGTTTTCTGATGACTAGAATCGTTGCTTTGATTTATTCGATTCCGACATTCAATTAACACAATTTGTGCTCTGATTCACAGATCAGATTAATAATGGAATGATTTGCAACCGATTGGAAAGTATTGCGAATGTCTTATAAAGAAGACCACTATTTTCACAACAAATTTGGTCGTTTCATACATTAATTTACTGAATTTACAGTTAATTGTAATGAGTATTTGTACTAAAAATATACGAATAATGGATGTGCAAGAGTAGAAAGAAGGTTCAAACAACAGCAAATGTTTTGAAATACAAGATCCACTTAATGTCTATCAATTATTTTCGGTTTATTACTTGAGAAGTGAGAAATAGAAGACTTTCTTCAATTTCTTTTTATTGTTTACAAAACTATTTTAGAGCTGTTTTAGTGCTGTTCAATAGAATGGCCTAATTTCGAAAGTCTTGCACAGCTCTGCCATAAATTAGCTTATATTCATCCAATTAGTCATTAGCCAAGAATCGGTGTTCCCTTTAAATATCGATAACGAAGTACTTATTCTGTTTACCGAATGTTTAGAAGCGGTCCGTAGTCTTCTCTGTCGGCGGACTATAACCGGTTCGACTGATTTGGTTCATCTGTTTCGATGTCAAAACCGAATTCCTCCGAAAAATTAGAAAAACATCCGTCAGGTCTGCCTTTAAAACAAAACCATTGGTTATTTTGTTGTTTCCAATTAAAAATATGATTATCGAGCAGATTTTTTAAACCATAAAACATAAGAAAAATAAATTTAATAACTTCAACAACAATAAAATCAGCGGACAAAGCAACTGGGTCTATTTAGCACTGAGTATTACATCCGCTCTTTTAGTTATAAATAAATAGATCGCATTTAAGTACAAGCCTTTAACCATGTACATTCTATCCTAATAGTCCATGTTGACCGCTTAATAACTAACTTATTTATCTATTTTAGAAACTCATATTCAAAACAAGTTACAAAATAGTTTTCATCAAAAAACAGTTCATTAAAAGTTTAAACCAAAGTTTTCAAGTCTCTTGACTTTATATAAGAGCCGACGAAAGATAAGATTTTTTTTCAAATTGATAAAGAGATTAGTTATTAAGAGGTCAACATGGACTATTAGGAAAGTGTATACTAACCAACATTTATTTGTATGTGACAACAGTAGTCACGGAAATACGCAGTTCTGTACTTTGAATATCGAGAACTTTTTATGCACTTCTTTCCATTTAATACTAAATAGGTTTACGAGTTCTCTATAAAAGGACTTTTAGATTGAATTCTTTATATTCAGTAATGATTACTGATTTGTAAGGCATCCAATTGTGATAAATGTTTTCGGTCAAATTGCTCTGAAACCAGTCTAATTAGCATTAAACCGGTCAAATCCAGTTTATACTTAATTTTTATTGTGTTATGACAATATTTCTGAAAAAATAGCCGCTATTGCCCAAGAATTTTTTAAAAGGATGTCCGCTAGCGCTTTTCTCATCATTTTTTTCAAGTTTAGGGGATGGTTTTGGGCTCTTATCGTGTCCCTGAATATATTCAAAGCAAATTTTATCCAACTTTCAAACAATAATGCAATCAAATTAAATAAATTGATGAAAGAAATACTTACTCTGAAACTTTTACTCATAAATGAATAAATTATTGGATTAACGAACGAGTTGGCCATTGCCAGCCTGATCAGGTACAAACATATGAAAATTAAGGTCAAATTATTCAAATAAGATATGTTATCAATGAATTTATGGATTATTCTAAAGAATTTTATACATTTTTTTATTGGCATTAATTTTATAATTTTATGTCAGGCCTTCATTTGATTAGTGTTTCAAAACTCAATTCCTTATTAGATTTGCAATAAATTATGATAACGAAAAAAAAATAAGTTTTTGAAATTAAAGTAAAATATCTTTCATTAAATTATCTGTTTCTTCGAATTGTCTTTTTTAAAATTTCAAATTTGTTTTAGATTAAGTCAAAATATATAGTGTGAGTCAGGATTGGCCAAGATGGAGTTTTTTCCAAAAATCTGGTCTAATCACCAAAAAATGAACTCTTATGCTCTTAAAATTATTTTTGATTGAAACCACTTTTCAGACTCCCTTTAAAAATGGTCTTTAAAATCGAATGAGTTTTTATCCCCTACTAAGATTTGTAAATATTTTTCAAAAATTCACCGAAATCTTAATGTACTTTTGGTGATTATAAATTCTAAATAATCGGCCATCCCCTTTGCCATCCCCTTTGCCATCCCTGTAACAGTGCTAAAAATTAATTCTTTCTTATGAATTAGTTATAAATATCGGATTTTCTGAAGAACTGAGACAACAGGAAATCAATCATAAAATAATCAATAATAAAAGAAAGTGCGAAAGTGGCTTATCTATCTAGAGCCAAAGAGTTCGATTAAATATCCTGATTGACCGCTACTTATTTCTAACCGAAAGAAACTAATGAAATGAGTTGTTTTGTTGCGGCACTCAAACAATAAGAGATGTTATGATAATAAGGCAAATATTAAGCATACAAACCAATGGCAGAAGAAGAAGCCGCTCACATATCGATAATAACTGAAATTATCGTGGAACTTGAACAGCTCAGACTGAAACACCAGTAATAACATAAAAATCTTGATTGGAAACCAACAAACGAAGAACACAATAACTACCGCAACCAACATTCGTATTATCTGAAAATTTAATTATTATATTTAGAAATAGAACAAATGAGCATGGTATAAAATAATTTACAAAATATTGCACTTAGGGAATGAAGAGTTATTATTTCAATGTTTAAAAATCAATATTAAGATGTTTCACTTTATCGCAATCTCGAATATTATATGACATAAAATTACATTTGTATAAGGAATGATTAAGGTCAGAGTAAAATCATTTATTATTGTAGGATAAAATGGCGAGCGGAAATAGCGCAGAAAACTGCAATTTTCTTCTAAAATAGTCTTATTTTCGTTGTTTTTAGCCTAAATTAGCCTTATTATGCTATAATATAGCTATTCTGCAAGTTTAAAGACATAATTCATTAAAATAAAGAACAAAATGGCGGATTTTCAGCCATCATTTGTAAAAATATAATTTTTGGCATTATCAAAAAAAATCTAAAATTTACTCAAAAAATGGCCGTGTCATGGGGGGGGGGGGGGACTATATTTTTAGCTTACGGGTGG